>VMDR010009370.1:0-33644 GCA_007922815.1 Macrotus californicus
TATAAAAAATTTTGCAGATCCTTGTTTTAGTTAATCAAACTTCTCCCAAAAAAGAGTGGCCTGAGGAACCCAGTCCTATAAGCTTGCTTCACCAAAACACAAGAGTCCAAAACGCTGGGGAAACAGACAGGACATCCTCACCCCCTGGGGCTATTCACAGTGCACCTCAGTGTATTAAGAGCCGTAAAAAAATCCTATGCAGAAGAACTTGTTTGTTGTTTAACCCTGATTTGCTAAACTTCTTTGATCTACCCAAACCTACTTTTTCTCAAAATACCTTTTAACAATCCTGAGAAGCTAGCATTCTGTGGACTTCCCAGTATGCACTTAATTAGGTAAAAAGGTTTTACATAACCTGGTTCTTGGCTCATCTGTGCCTGTCAGGTGCAGACTAACCTTGGCTGAACTGTATATCCCTCAGTGCCTGCTAATTCATTGGTTGAGTGGGATACTGTTGCCTATTCTATCTCTCTTCAGGTTTTTCAAAGCAGGTCACTGAGATAGTGTGCGTGAAAATGGCCTGGAGCAAGACAACTTGGTGTAATTGGTTTTTTTATTAGTTTTGCTTTGATCATTGCTATAATGGTGATGTGGAGAAGGCATTAGATCAAAGTCCTGAGTTCCCTTTTCTAGTCCTCACTTTGCTATTACTGAGTTTACTGAGCGACTTTAAATAAGTTACTTCCCCCCACAGGGCCTCAGTTACCTCCCACTAGGCTGAGGGTTTTAGAGTGGTTAATCTCTAAGGAGCTATTAGCTCTGAAATTGTATGATTCTCTTTGGTTAGATGTATACAACTTTCCTACTTATCCAAAACAATGAGTCTCTCTCAAACCATGAAGACAGCATCCCCTTGATTTTCTTGGGACAGCACCTGGGTCCAGCACCACCTGTGAAGAGGTATTGATAAAGGGTTTCTGGTGCTGCTGACAGCTTAGGAGGCAGGGCTGAGGCTTTTGGGAATGTCTACCCAACAGTTCTCAACTCAATATCAGAGCCTTTCTTGCCCTTCTCTTCCATCACTCAAAGCCTTCTCTGCCCAGACATTAAGTTCAGGCAGCTGGTTAATAGATTTGGCAAAATGAAAAAGCAGAGGTAACTCCTGAAAAGACAGTGGGACCAAGGGCAGAGTGAAAGTCCCCCAACAGGGAGTGAAGTGGTTATAACACAGAATCCACATAAAATTCCCTTCGGCCACCTTCTCTCTTTGCCCCCCCCCACTCCCTACTAACCGTTGTCTACCTCCACCAACATCCTTGCTGTTGTCAATGTAAGGAGCATCCAAACCTGTAAGGATTTTTTATGAGTTTATTGAGCCAAAATGATGACAACTTTTGGGAAGCAAAACCTCAACAGATGGAGGGAATGCTCCAGAGAATGGCAGCTCTGCTTTACACATTACATTCAAAAGAGAGGATGTAAATGGGCTACATGAAATCCACTGGTGATAGATTAGGGAGGTTGTAGAAAGCAAAGCGGGGAAACTTCTAGAATTGGATAAAAAGTAAAATGATAGACACATACTTCTTTTACATAGGTGGAAACAGGATAGTTAGTAGTCAATAATTAACTCAATAACAATGAGGGGATTTGTGATCTCCACTTTGGTGCTCTGGTGCAGCATCTGTGCTTTGAGGGGTCTGGAAAAAAGGAGATTACTTTGACATTCCAAAAGTTTGTCATCATAGATGCAAAAGGACCATAGACACCTTAATTAAGGTAAAGGCTGACTTTTCTCAGGGAAGATTCTAGCCTAAGACATGACTACCTGCCATAAACTGCTTTTAGTTAACACGATTTAATTTCAGACCATCCTTTGTGGTTACTTTAGTTTTCTGAGTTAATAAGGCTGCTACACAGGCCTCCCCTGAGCTTGTCAGGGTTAGTATCAGGCCTCTTTTCATCTATACTATCAAGGGTTTATAAGCAGTTGAATAAGAGAAGCTTTGTGAAGGTGACAAGCTACTGAAAAATATCCCCCTCTTCCATGAATTTAGGAAAATCCCAGAAAATTTTGACTGGGTCAAAAGGCCTATAGCATGGTAAGTATGGGGCCCAATGGGGAGGGGTGATTGGAGGACTGGGTGTCCTTTTGGTCTCTATGAAAACCACCTGCTTATGGAGTCATCCAGGGGACTCCCAAGTGAAGAGAGAGCCAAGGAGTCTGCATGAGCAGGGCTCCTGGAGGCGGCTGAGCCCATGCCCTTCCAGTCAGCCAATCAGTCACCAATTTTCACAGGGGGTTCTCCTGGATTGGAAGTCCTCTGGGGACACAGTGAGATTAAAACACAATTACTGCCCTAAAGCAGCTTAGAATTCACCTGTGGAGTCAAGACCAGTATACATGGATGTAATTCAATGTGTGCAGCAGGCTGAATGCCAACAGCTGTCAGAAAAGGGGGCGAGTGGCACAGGCTAGACGTGATAATTGAAAACTTGTAATTCCCCACACCGATTGGAAGCCTCTTACATTTTCAAACCTCCAGGAGTGGAAACTTCACATTTTTCTCAGATGACCTCCACCAGTGTTCAATAAATCCTTTCTTAAAGCCTTCTGTGAGTCATACTGTCATCCTTGACTGTGGCAAATTCTTGACCTTTGTAGGTCCGAGGATGGTCAGCCTTTGCTTCCCCAAATTGAGGCACAGAAAAATGAGACGGAGTCATGGTGTTTGGTCCTGGTTCTCCTTTCGTGATGACCAAGTACCTTTCATTCCTCAGGGTCCAGGGTCCCTCTCTGGGACAGTCATGTGGCATGGGTAGGAGGATAGTCATTCTGGAGTATCTTCCTTTCCACATGGGGCAGCTGGTCTGGTTGGCGGCTCAGCCCCAGGAAATGTCTCATCTGAATCAAGATGACTCCTGCTGCCTCTTCTGTCTCTTGAGCTGCACGGACAGATACACTATGAGGGGCTGGGCACTAAATCGGACTCCCCAAGAACCACCCCCACCCACCACAAGCCTTCAAGAATTTTCTGAGCCCTTACTTAGACTGACAGGGACTAGGTCTGAAAATCTTAGCTTCCTCTACTTGCTCCTAGAGAATCTCACCCTTTCTCCACCAGATTCAAACACCATGGAGTTTAAAATAATTTCAGGAGTATTTAAACCTGGACACATTGCTATAAGAGACTTTTAGCTGAGCCATGCAGAGATGCAGATGTAGTTCAGCCTCATTCTGGGCCCTGCACTATCTGCAGCTGGGGTTGCTCATGTGGTTCACGTGCCACAGTGAGCACAGGTCTTGCCATCTTCAGAAGAGCTTCTTCTTAATCTCTGGGGTGCCACTGAGACATAGACTCAGAGATGATGTTCCCATTTTGATAAGGAATGAAGGCCAAGAATGGTTAAATGGCTCAGACTAGAGTTTAGCACTTCTATTGTACATCCAGAAGTCCTGGCATCAAGTCTGACCCCATCCAGTCCTGATGGTGTCAGAAGAGAACTAAGCCCCCTCCCCCTCCCAGCCTGGGTGCTACTTAAACTCAACTCACAAGTATTCTTTCTCCGAAGTTTTCTTTGCCATAGGACAAGAGCCCCAAGCATAAGCGGGAACAGCACCGTAGAGACAGGAGTCAGGATCCGAAAGATGTTCTTCTCTTCTGGAGAAGCACTGGAGTGCAAGTAGCAGGGGTGGGGAGAGGCCCAGAGAGGGGAGGTTGGAGCTGAATAACAGGCTGTGGGCCATTGGCCTGGGCCCCTCATTTTACAGGTGAGAAGCTAGGCCAAGGTGAGTTGGCTGCCCTCATTCCCATGGTGGGTTAGTACCAGAGCTGGGACTAGAAGCCCTGTCTTTAGGTTCCTGAGTCCTGACTCCTGTTCCCGACTTCCCCGCCTGAGTGTGAGCCCCACTACTGAGCCATAGTGCAAAAGAGGATTGGGTGAGAGTAAGGGAATCTACCCTTGGCATTTGGCTCTGCCACAGTCTTTCCTTGTGGCTTCAGCAAGTCACCTCCCCTCTTTGGAGCTTTCATTAAAAAAAAGTTCCAAAGGTTTCATTGCTTAGATTTTTGCTGAAAACCACATGAAAATGCTCAGATTCTCCTAGCACAGACCTCCAGTGAGGGAGGGTGGCTGGTTTTATTCCCTTGTCTTTTACTGTCTTATGGCTATAAAGGGAGAGAAGTGAATAGAAGGAGAGGAGGTGAGGTCATGGAGGGGCATCCCAGGGGAAAGGGCAGTGTGGAGCCCCAGATGGCAGGGGGCCTAGAAGTTTACCTCTTCATGGAGGACCCCTTGCCAGGGGGCCTTCTGGGTCCTGCTATGGGGTCCTGGCTTGGTCTTGTTTGGGGACCACTGTCTCCAGCAGGGAAGTCTAGTTCCCCTTCAGCAGATGACATCTCTATGCTCATGGGCCCCGGAGTCCACACTTCTGTAGCTTGAGTAGTTTCTTCAATGGAGCCCAGGGCTTGTGGCTTAGAAACCAGTCTCTCTTCTTGGAGGGTTTCCCATGCCCCTTTTTCTGAGGCGAAGGTTGATGGCCTAATGGTGCCTACAACCGTCCAGTCTGCATCTAGGGCTATTCTGACCCTTTCTGCTTCCTCTCTTGGCCTATTGGCCTCAGTCATTTTCTCTCTTCCTTCCTCACTGGCCCTAGCGCTGTTTGCTCCAGAGCTTCTGGTGCCCCACAGCCAAGCACCTTCTGTCGTATCGGACGTGCCTCTGATTGCTGCAGCCGAACTGTCTGGAATAGGTAGGGCTGCCCAGATGGAGCTCTCTCCTTGGCTAGCTCTCCCTGCAGCTTCAACCTCAGGGGTTCCTGGGGTTTGCATTCCCTTAGCCGATGCTGTTCTTTTGCTGGTTCCTGGAGTCAGGGCAACTCTGTCCTGTCCTGTGCCCTGTCTTTCCATAGTCTGGGTATTTCTTGGGGTCCGTCTGTTGGCTGCTGGAGCAGCTGTTCCAAAGGATCTCCTGACGAGCTCACTAGCAGCTGGAATGGCTCTGGGGATGGGGCTGGGAGGACCTGTGTGAACAGCAAAGGGAAACGTGGGAAGGCTGTCCTGTGGCCTGCAGGGTTTAGTAAAGGAAGCCAGGCTGAAAGTGTTTGCTACATGGAATGCAACCTCACCAAGTGATACAGTCTTTGGTCAATATGTTGTATAAAATAAAAATTTGGGAAAACCAGATGTGTTCTCTAGCCTGTTGCAAAAACTGACATTTTATGGCCCTATCTTCTCTATGGGAATATATGTCCATATATTCTCTATCCAAGCTGTCCAGGGCCCGCAGGCAGCTCCCTTTCCCAGAGGGAAAAAGGAGCCCAGCATGTACTGTCCTCAAATAAGAAAAAAAGAAGTCCAGTCATGGTGGAGCAGCCAGTCTCGGCAGGTGATTAGATAGCAAGCGGCGTCTAAGAAAACAAGCCCAGTGGCCTGTCACAGCCTTCCTCAGCCTCAGGGTGCCTAACCCTGGACCGGTTCTCCAGAACCTCCGTGCAGGGCATGGGCCTGGTGACTGTCAGGTGTCTGCTGAGGGGGTCGGTCTTAGGAAGAGCCCAGGCCCAGTTCTTCGGTCCTGCCCGTCTCGCTTCCTCTGCTTGTCTGAACAGAGGCATGCCGACCTTAAACAGCCACATTACCCAATTCACAACGTTCTTGGAACTCTAAGTGTATGTGCCACACACGTAGGGGTAAATGGGTGAGAGAGCTGACATGCACTCAGCTGGGACATTTACCCTAACACCTGCCTTTCTTCTGAAGGCAGTTTCCTTAGAAATGAAAAGCTTCTTCTTCAAGCCCTTGCCTTGCCCTAGCTTTTCCTCATCACACCCTTCGTGGGTGAAGCCCTCATGGACCTCTTCATTCCCTTGCACCTGCAATTTCCTGGCATTCACTTCACCAACCGTGATTCACCGACTGTCAGCCCATACCTGCAGAGATGTTCAGGTTCATGCTGAAGAACAGCGCATTATTTCTGTTTCCGATGCCACAGCGGTAGGACCCCACATCGTCCGGGGACAGCTGGGACAGCCTCACCACAAACAAGCCTCTCTGCGGGAAGTCTGTCAGAGCCACGCGGCCAACATAGCGAAGGTGAGTGTAGTGGTTGGTAGACACAACGGTGTGGCAGAGCCTCGTCAGGGGACTTTGGCGGCACCAGTACTTCCTCTGGTGCCTGTTGCTGGCAGAGAGCTTATAATGGCACTGGATGGTGACAGCACCCCCAGGCTTCCCAGACACCAGCTTCGGGCCCTTCATGCCCTTCCATGCATTTGCAGCTGCAGGTAGAGGAAAAAAGTTTCGGGAGAGGGAGTGTTGAGTACAGTCACTGTGTGGGGTGTTAACAAGCTCCACACTCTGCCAGAATTAGGGGGCAGGTGAGAAAATGTCTCCTTAAAAGTGAGGCAAAAAAAATCAATACAGAAATGTGAGAACTCAGTCCCTGGGTGAGGAGTAGCCTCAAGATATAAAATGAAGCTACATCTGAGGCCCCATCTGAGAGATTGGCATGTAAGAATTATCTTGGCCACGATTTAGCTAACACATCATGTGCCCAATGTTCTCACACAAGTCCATCCAGAGCTTGGGTTCCCTTCATTGTGCTCCAATGCAGATGTTTAAAAAGCTGCCATCCAGCCCTGGCTGATGTGGCCCACTGTATTGAGTGCCAGCCTGCGAACTGAAAGGTCACCAGTTCAATCCCCAGTCAGGGCACATGGCTGGGTTGTGGGCCAGGTCCCCAGTTGGGGGCATGCGAGAGGCAACAGATCGATGTAGCTCTCGCACATCAATGTTTCTCTCCCTCTCTTTCTCCCTCCCTTCCCCTCTCTCTAAAAATGAATAAATTTTAAAAATAAATAAAAAATTAAAAGCTGCCATCCAAACATGTGTAAGAGGGCTAAGGCAACATCTGGCAGAGGGCTGTGGCTTATATGCATGAAAAGTAAAAAAGAGGTGTTAAACAGTAAGAACAGATCAGCATACTTTCTGCTGGGGGTGCAGGGTGAAACAAGAATCCTGGTTTGCCTGGCAGGTATATCCACAGACCAGTGGTTGCAATCATGTTCACAGTGGCTGCCTTTTTGTAGAAATGGGTACAGCCAGGGGCCACCGTCAAAGCCCAGATAAGCAGTACTGTGACTGCGTCTGCTTTGGCAATAGGCTTGAACTACCTGTGTGTGGTCTCTTTACTGAGTGACTTAATTCTGGTTGGTGCAAGCAGCGACAAAGTTTATTCTTTCTCTTACTGCCTCTTCATATGACCTGTGTGCTTCTGCTCCTTGATAAAAATGTCAGGCATACTCTCATAATCTCACCTCATCAGTCTAGGCTGGTTGCATATACAAAATTATATAACCAGTCCAGTCCAATGACTGTTTGCGTCTCCAATCTCTTACCTAGTCGAAGACTTTTCCTTTCGCTCAGTTAGGTTTGGAGGCCTGTGCAGAGGAAAGAGGCATGCTGGGGCCTCTTGTTTTGCTCTACCCCTTTTTCTACCCCAAACTGCTGTTTTAGTCTCCTCTGGGATTGGGTGTGGCGGAGAGAGAAGAGGCATGAGAGGGACAGTGCTGATGTGCTCTTGGTGCCCTGTGCACATGGCAGATGGCCTGAGCTGCTTCCTTCTCTGTTGCCTCTCAGAACCTTGATCTTGCCAATGCAGCTGACTTTCAGCCATTAATTTGAATGGAAGAGAGCAGAGAATAGGGAACATCAAAACAGTGAATATTCTGGAAATCATTAAGTCAGGCATTTGCCTTCTCCTGCGAGTTCTCAGTTCCCTTATTCCCTCTGGGCCCAGACCTGCTGCCCCCTCCCTGGACCCACTGCATGGCCTTGGATCCCAGGAGAGAAATCCATGGCTATACCCAAACTGCCAAGGGTACGCTGAATGCCACCAAGGTGCCTACTGGGAGTCTCCATAGCCTGGAAGGCTCGGGTCTGGTTTTGTAAGCTCTGCATCTGAGCTGTCTGGGTCTCACCTTGCAGCAGGCACAGTATGAGGATGACGTGCATTTTCCATCCTGCCCTCTGGTTGGTGACCTGCAAAAAAACCCACTAAAAATGAAGAGGACTGAGAGGGAAGCAAGTGAGAAGCTAGAGTGAGCAGCAGTGGGGCCTTCAGCGAGCGAGCACCTTCTTGCTTGCGGGTCACAGTCTGCTCAGTGCTGGGGCTGGGTGGGATATTTCTAAGAGAGAAGCTGGCCCCCATCTTCACACTCTGAAGCATGTACCTCCGGCCCAGGTCACTGCCACCAAGGGTAACATGCCCCCTGCCTTGGCAGTTTCCGTGTTCAGGAGAGGCAAAGTGCCCTCTGTGGGATTCCAGCCTCTGCACCCACTTGCCAGCGTGGAGCTCTGGTTTTGGAGAGCATCGTGCAGTGAAAAGACTACCGCCTGGAAGTTTAAACCTCAGGTGGAACCTTGGAAAGGTTACTCTGTGTCGGGGATTAGTTTCCTTTTCAGGGACAGAGTCCATATGGGGTTGTTACATAACACCAGTGAGACTTCTGTGTGAGAAGTGCTGACAGTCTGGCTGGTAGAGTGCAGCAGCTCCCTTCCCCATCTCTCCTTACCCCTTCGTAGGAGAATAATAGATTCTTTTAGGGGAAACTTTTTGTTTCACGGGTAGTGTGCCACTGGTCATAGCAAGGAGTTAAAAATTAACTCCCAGCCCAAGCAGTTGTCTGCATGAGGGTCCTATTCTGTTTCTTCTCCAGCTTCTAGAAAGCTCTCCCTGTCCCCTGGTTCACATCTGTCTTCCCCCTGCTCTTGTGTCTCCCACCGGCCTGGGGAGCTCCTTGAAGACTGTGTGTCTCAGTCCACCTCCAGGCTGTGACGCAGGATCCAGCATAGTGTAGGTGCACCATGTCTAGCTTTAGTGAACAAGACCAGACCACTCTGATTAAAACAACAGAGAGTACACATCATACCTCTTCTTGTTCCCCATAGGGTTTTCAAAGGTGCTTTCTGGTTGACTAAAACTTTGTTCTTTGAATCTATTTACTATCTGCAGTTCCTGGGGCCTACAGATAAAAAATAAGGCCAACTAAAGAGCCATTGTTCTCTCCTTCCTGTTCTAACACATACCCCATTAATGGTAAGAACAGGCATTGAAAGTTAGCCATCTGGCCCAGGGGCAGTGCCCCCCGCCCTTCCCCAACTGAGCCACTGAGTCACACAAGGTCGCTGGCCATCTGGGACACAGGCTAAAGGAGGAGAAAGGGGAACGGGGAGAGGGAGCAGGAAGGAAGTCAGAGAAAATAAGAGCAAGAAGAGAAGAAAGGAAGGGTGACAGCTGAAAGAAAAGAGAAGGGAAGAGAAAGCAGAGAACAAGAGAAAAGCAGAATCCGTGGGTTTGCCCTATAGCAGCTTGGCTCTGTCCAGCCATCTCTACCAATGCCTTTGCTGGCTCTATCCAGGTAGAGCCACATGAATGGTCAGATTTGGAAAAGTCCAGCGGCTCCTCAGGGCCCCTCTGTGCCCTCCTGCAGCAGCCCTCCTGTCTTGGGCACTGCCACAGCAGCCTTAGGCCTTCCCTGTTTTTCAGAGCTCTGGCTTCCTGCTCTCACCTGGAGGCTTTCCCAGGTGTGCCTACTCCTAATCTATTGTTTACACAATCAATATTCACCAAGTTCAGGCTAATTCTGAGGCTGGTGCCTAGGCCCCTGGCCTAATTTTCCTGAAGCACTAAGTGCTGATGCAGCAGTGCGTGTTGGGGCCAATTTCCTCGGAAGTCCAGTGGGGCAGCCATCTCTCTGCCTCAGAGGGGCAATGAGGAAGCAGAGGGTGAGATAAAGTGTCCCTAGGGAGTTATCAGCCTTGATTGAAGCCTGCAACACAGTATCTCCAAGTCTTCCACCCTACCAGTGACCTTCAGAAAACCTTTCTCCAGGAGGCAGGGAGTCCTAGCTCAGGAGCTTGGGGCCACAGGCCTCTGTTCTTCTGCACAACATTTTAGGGAATGAGGGCCACATTCAGAACCTCTCTTGACCCTCTGTCCTGCTGAGAGGAGCAACTACTTCAGCACAGGCTGGTGCATGGCCCACCAAATCCTTACTGCCCTCCTGAGGGCCACTCCTCACCTATCTTCCTACCCCTGGAGCAGCACTCGAGAAAGGAAGGAGCCAGTGTGGTGTAGGTGGAAGCAAAGAGAACCAGGATTAAGGAGGTTCCGCCTTGCCTCTCTGGCTGACAGAATGACTTTGAGCAGTGCATCTTTCGTCCCCATAACAACGGAAGAGCTTTGACCGTGTGATCTTGACATTTCCGTCACTGTCTAGCATTTGTTGTTTCTAAATCATGCAGGGACCTCTAAGGAATCATGCTGTCCTGTGGCAGGGAGAGTGGGAATGAGCAAAGGAGGAGGGAGGGTGGAGGAAGCTGCTGTGCCCTGCACTCCAGTCTCCCAGGCCTGCCGGGAGGGAGCCCAGCTGCTCTGGGAAGGGCGAGTGAGCGCATGCTGGACAGCTGCTGCTGCAACTTGCCACCCACCTTCCACGTTTGGAGACAAGACCCCAGGCTCTGGGGAGAACTTCTCCTCTCACCTTTCCTTCTCTGGGCTTAGCTGGGGCTTTTCCATCCATCTCGGTCTAGAAATAAACTCCACTGGGACTTTCCTTTTTCTCTCTTTGAGATGCTGGCCGTTGGACGCCTTCTGGTTTCTTCTCTGTAACTCTGGAGACTGAGAAGGAAGCATGGGAGTGCTGGGAAGCAGCTGGAGTCAGCTCTACAGGGTGGAGGTGCAAGGTGAGGCTCTGCCACTTACCTTTCCACGTCTCGCATCAAGTCACTTCACCCTAGGCCTTGGCTTTTATTTCATGTACATGGGAGCCAGTCCTGTCCCCTTGTTGTTCTCACTGTCACTTATTCCTGCAGAACTTTTCCTGGGGTGGTGACAGTAGTTTCAAAGAAAATACACTGATCTACGTCCTTCCACCTCTCATTACCCCTCCAGGGCAGGGTCCTAGACTTTTCAGGGTGCTCTAGCTTAGCCAGTCCACTCAGGTCTCTCCTGGACAAGAGATGCAACAACGTGGGCTAGAGAGAAAATTCAGGAGGAATTCCCCTGCTGACTGGAGGGCAGCTGGTGCCTTCTAGCTGACCTGGCCCCTTCAGCTCCCATGGAGAAGTGGTGTGGGGCACTGACTGTGGCTCAACTGCTCTCCTGGTGATTACTAATTCACACCCTGGACAAAGCCCCACACAGTCAATGAGATGATCTCTCTGGAAAGGAGCAGTGAGTGGGGCTTCTCCAGCTGGATGACACACTCAAAAATCCCCCAACATTCCCTTTTGGAAAATATTTCATGGGTGGGTTTTTTCCTCATTAAAGATGTGATCTGCTTAGCTCTGTTGGTTTTAAACTGACCTGAAAATGGCCGGCACAGCCTGAGTGAGACAGGACAGTGAGAAGCTACGGAAATTCATTGCAAGCAGGATAGGGAAACAGAGAGGTAGCTGAGAACAATGGCGGGGCAATTTATAGCCAGGTGCAGATGGTTACCAGGTCCGAAGGGAAGGCCCTGGGTGCCTGGCATGGGAAAACAGGGACCTGATCCCCAGGGTAACCTCTTCTCCCTGGCCTTTCCTCCCTGGAGATAACATCTAGGCCTCAGTTGTATTTCAGCTCCAGGCCCAGAAAAGCAGCAAAACCAGGTGGAAGATGCCAGGACCAACTGCAAGGACTAAAGACCTGCCCTGTCACTGACGAATCAGCAAAGACCATGACCCTAAAAAAGTGCACCTGGAGAAATGATGCATATTCCACTGAAACCCTCCCCTGAGACCTCCCCTAAGATTCCCACCTGCAAGAGAGAGAGAAAAGCCTCAAGAAAAAGGACCCAGTGTACACTCTCCATCTGGGGAGCAGCCTGCACCGTTTCCTTTCCCTTCTTCTCCCCCCACTCCTTTCTTCACAGGCACGTGTCTCCTAAACTCTAAGGCCATGGGCAGCTGGCAGCTTGTCCCGGGCTGATCCTCCGAACCTGTCTTCAAGGCCTCATTTTCTCTGACATCCCAGGGAGCTAAAGCAGTCCACCATAGGCTCTCCTGTTGCTTCTTCTTTGCTAGTCCTTTCTCGTTTTACTGTTCCCGGCTTTCATAAATGGACCCTCTTAGTCACCTGTTGTGAAATCTTTCCTACATGAAGCCAAGAACCCACACACTATAGCTGGCTGTAGGCAGACTGCTCTGGGCCAGGCCCCTGTCCTTTTGCATAAGCACTCAACAACTGAGTGCTCCAGGGGATGGAGGCGCTGTGGACTGTCAGTAGGACTCTCACCAGGACCCCTGTGGACAACCATGGACCCATTAGAAAGGACCCTCCTTCTTTAAGAAAAATAAATTCGGTTGATACATCATTGTACAATTGGAATAACCGTAGTGGCAGCATGTATTCCCTATGCATTCCCCCTTCCAGGTTGGAAGACAGGTTGGGGGTGAGACTTGAGTCACTTGGAAAGCAAAAAGGGAAGAAATGAAGCAACTGCACAGGATGCCTGGGCTGGGACAAGGCAGTCTTGTGCAAGTGTGCGTGCCAGTGACCTTGCACAGCTGTGTATGCTGCTGTCCAGGACTTGGTCAGGAGCCCCAGTCCTCGAGCTCAGTATCTTCACAGTCATCTGTAGCCTTCCATGCAAGTTAGATCACATCTGTAGTGTGAACAGAATCCCCTCAGTGGGCGTGTACCTGAACAGCACACAACCCCCAGAAGTGTGCATGGCGGCCCTACCTCCAGAGGCTATCCTAGAGTCGAATGGTCCCTGCGCAGGTGGTAGAAAGGGTTAATGCCTGACTAGATCCCCCCTGCCAGCTCCTCAGGGAGCTGCACAGCATTTAGGTTGATTGATTGGTGGGTTGGTCATGTAGGCTTTGGAGTCAAATTCCCTCCAAGTTAATATCCCAGCCCTATTTTTTACTGAGAAAGTGATATGGCAAGATTACTTTGAGCCTTGTTTTCCTAATCTGTAAAACGAGAGATAATAGCCTGTACCTCATAAAATTATTATGTGCATTAAGTGTGATAATTCATGGAACTCGAAGTGAGTTGTAAATTATCAGCAAATGGTAGTTGATAATAGTAACAGCTTAGCCTTCAGCAACAGGGAGAGAGTGTCTTGTAATGATCAAACCCTCAAAAAAAAAAGTCCCTTTGAAGGTTTTCATCTATTCAGAAGTGTGCTGCTTTCTTACATTTCCTTTTTCTTTCTTTTTTGCCACTTCATCATTTTGGTATTTGAAAGATTAAAAAGAAATCAATTTGGGACATGTCTGAATTGATTTTTTTATTTTAAAAATAAATATTTATCTAATTTTTATTTTATCTAATTTTTATTTTTTACAAACAATGCAGTCATTTTACATCCTTAAGGGTGTCTTTTCTATTTTATTTGCTTTTGGACCCTTTGAAAACTTTTTGATTACTAAAGACATAAATTGCAGGAAAGTCCAGTTAGTTGCAAAGCACTGGCCCCGTGTTCAGAGCACTGTCCCAGAGCCCAGATGGTCCCCTCTCTGGAGCTTTATGGGGGCAGCACGCTGTACTGGCTCCTGCTCTGGGGAGTGTGTAGCTGAATGCTCTTGCCCCACACAAAGCCACAGGTGGCTTCTTTACACAGGTTCGTGACTCTGTGATCTGCTGATTTCAGGTCACAGTCTCTGGGAAAAGGCTAAATAATACTTAAACCAAATGTCAGATTTCCAAAGAGCTTTATCCACTCCCAGTCCCCCATCCCAGTTTTAGCAAATGGTTTTATTTGCTAAATAGACACACAAGAGTAAAAATCAGAAAGCAGAAAACTAACCAGTGCAAGGAAAGCCATTTGTGAGATAAGACAATCCATACTGATCCCTTCCCTTTCCAAAACATGTTTTCTGATGAATAGTTAAGAGCAATGTATAGAGACGGTTTATGCACCTGTGCAGTCAAGGGTCACATTCCTCCTTATCGCAGTTTTATGCTTACTCGACGCACACGTGTGAGATTTTTTCCTATCCCTGTTATTTGCAGGAGAGGCACAGCCTTCCTCCCCCTTCCTCACCAAAGTTCGGGTCAGAATATCAAATGCTGAAGAAAACATTGTTTAAAAACACTTGGATTATTATAAGCCCTACAAGTTCTTCGTGATTTACTTAGAAGCTTATAGAAGAATGTGAGAATTGTCACTCCTGCAAATGGTAACAGAAGGAAGTATTTGTATAGTACAAACAACCATTTTATACAGTCCTCCCCCTTATCTGTGGTTTCACTTTCCAAGGTTCAGTTACCTGCAGTCAACTGTGGTCTGAAGATATCAAGTGGAAAAATGCCAGAAATAAACAATATATACACTTTACATTGTGCGCCGTTCTGAGCAGTGCCATGAAATCGTGTGCTGCCTTGCTCTGTCCAGGTGGGTTGTGAGTCATCCCTTCATCTGGCAGCCCCATGCTGCACACACTCCCCACACCAGTTGCTTAGAAGCTGCCACCTTGGTTATTAGCTTGACTGTCGAGGTATCACAGTGCTTGTGTTCCAGTGACCCTTACAGTAGCCTAGTGCTACGTCACAGTGCCTAGGTCATTCAGCTATCTCATCACATAGGTATTGTGTCATCTCACATTGTGAAAAAATGAAGGGCGAGTACAGTGCACTAAGAGACTTCAAGGGAGAGAGAGAGAGAAGCAAGACAGACCACATTCACATAGCTCTTATATATCATTATATATATCATTGTATATCATTGTATGTCACTATAATCGTTCTATTATTATCTCTTGCTGTGCCTAATATATAAATTATGCTTTACTGTAACTATGAATGTATAGCAAAAATACATTTTATATAGAGAGAGTTTCATACTCTGCGTGGTTTCAGGCATCTGCTGGGGGTCTGGGAGTGTATTCCCTATGCATAACAGAAGGTTGCTGTGTAATGACATTTAGCAGGTTTTACAACCTCCACCATCCTGTGGCTGAGAGCAAAGACTGCCATCCAGCAACATTAAGCCCCTCCGAACACTGAAGCCATTCCACAGACCGTCAGGAGAGTGCTGAGATGGTTTATGTTCGCGTACACAATGCTAGTAAAAGCACAGAGTAAGAATTTCCAAGCGATCATTTCCTAGAATGCAGGAGTATATTGTCTAAGACCTCAGATGTAACTCTCTCAACACGATGGTATCAATTGCTGTAGAAAAACTGATCAAAAGCTCTTAGCATAAACTCTGTGGAGGGATTTGAGTTTTAGGATTGAATTGAATATATTGCTTACTGATTGGGATTATCTGGTTACCATGCTATCTGGAATAGACATTATCTTCTGATAGTAAATCTTTGGCTCTTGCAGGAGGGAGGGGGCCCCAAATAATTAACTTGTCACCAAGAAGGCAGTTGACCTCCCTGAGGAATGATAATAGGTAGGGAACCTGGCGTTCCTTTTTGCTGACAACTTGTATGTTCATTAGCAACATCTGTACACTCAGCCTTGGTTAGTGGGAGCCTGTGCTTTGGTGGGAGTCCATAGCCCCATCCCTCTAACTGTGACTACTTCCCTCA
This sequence comes from Macrotus californicus, assembly GCA_007922815.1. Lineage (NCBI taxonomy): Eukaryota > Metazoa > Chordata > Mammalia > Chiroptera > Phyllostomidae > Macrotus > Macrotus californicus. The sequence goes on from VMDR010009370.1 coordinate 15,474, forward strand.
GTGTCCATTGTGCCAGCGCCACAGTGGCCAATGCCTGGAGTTGGCTGATATCAGATGGCCAAGTTGTTCTGTCTGCTTGGTAGCTGAACATCTCTTCCACTGTGTATACTCTCTAGTGGGCATTCACATGCAATACAAAGAGCTTCACACTTCTTGCCACTCACTCCTATGTCCATCCACATGTCTCTAACCAATGTTTCAATCTTTTTCCATCCAGGCCTCTGTATGCAAAAATCAGGCCACTTTTCCTGTCATATCAAGTAGATGAGCAGGTATACTGTCCGAAGTTCCACCTATTGGAAGGCCTTTGCTTTGCCACTGTGTTTCAAGGTCACCCCTTGTAATACACCTACTGTTTACTTTCAACTTGAACACACATATTGGACCAACTCATCTATAAACAAAGCTTGGATTTTGCCCTCCTGTCATGTGGTTGTAGGAGGTGCCTATGTGGTTCATGTGAGCTGAGGGGCACTGATGCAGCGGTGGTGGTCAGTACGAGGGGCTGGCTGCTTCCGCCTGCAGCTTGCTTGTGCCCTCAAGTCCTTTCTGCACTCCATCTCAGCTGTACCACCTCCAATTTATGACTAATGGCGACTGGCCCACCTGATCCTATGACTCAGTGGGTGTAATAGTTCTCAGCTCCTGATGGATAGTTCTAGACACCTACTCATCTGGTGTCCTGTGTTCAGGTATTACATCACTACCAGGCTTAGTATCATGCCAGGAGTTGTTTCTCAAAAGACATATGACTCTCCCTTGCAGAAGGCATGGCCTTGCCAAAGAACCACAGGGTACTACGTGACTAGGCTGCGATTCTCCCACTGGGGCTTGCTGTAAGTACCACATAGCATCTGCACCCAACACTCATACCTGTAATGTGAAGTGGCAGGGCTGCATATGTCTCAGCCTGGACCTGCTACAGAGCTCTGGGCCCCACTCAAAGGTAGAAGCATTCTGTGCCACTGGCTATGCAGGCCAGAGCAGTATTTTCAGGTGTGGAACATGCCTTCTCCAGAACCAAGGAGGCCTACCAGATATGTTGTGGTGGGAGGTGTGGAGGGAGTTGTAGTATCTGACTTGGCATGAGATTTCCTGATGGACCCTTGATCACTGGGCCCCTAACAATTAATATGGCTGATGTGGCATCCCCTGAATATTCATAAAGATTACCTCCTATCCCCTGAAGCAAGTGTGTCTTGCTAAGTTCTCCAAGATGCTAGCCATGTCTTGCTAACAGGGCCTGATTAGCATAATATCATAAATAACGGATCAATGTGACATTCTTCAGGATGTCCAGATGGTCCAGATCCCTTTGGACTATATTAGTACAGAAGGCAGGGGAGTTAACATAGCCTTGGGACGAAACTAAATATATGTTGTTATTCACTCATATTATTGCAAATGGTCTCTAATCTTCTCTGAATGGAATAGCAAAGATTGCATTCACCAAACCAGGGCTGCATGCCCTGTGCTGGAGGCCAAGGCCATCTGCTCTGTAGTAGTCCCACCCCCGCTCCCCTATCTGCAGGGGTACACTCCAAGGCTCCCAGTGGATGCCTGAAACCGCAGATAGTACCAAACTCTATATATACTGTTTTTTTCCCTATGCATACATTACTACAATAAAGTTTATTTATAAATTAGGAACAGTAAGAGATTAAAAATTTAAATAGAACAATTATAACTGTAATAAGAGTTGTGTGAATGTGTCTCTCTCTCTCAAAATATCAGATTGTACTGTATTCATCTTTTCACTCAACGGAAGTACTTTTTCTTGTTTCTTCTTAGCAAATCTGAATTGCCAGCATCATTACTCTTGTACTTTGGGGCCTTTGTGAAGTAAAATAAGAGTTACTTGAACACAAGCACTGCAATGCTGTGGCAGTCCATCTGATGATCCACCAGCTCCGGAGGGGCTTATGGGCAGCAAGTGTCTACAGCATGGAGACGCTGGACAAGGGGATGATTCACCTGCTGGGTGGGACGGAGTGGGATGGAGTGAGGTTTTATCATATTACTCAGAGTGATGTCTGATTCAAAATGTGTGAATTGTTTATTTCTAGAATTTTCCATTTAGTATTTTCAAATTGAGCTTGACTTTGGGTAATCAAAACTATGGAAAGTAAAACTGCGGGTGGGGGTGGAAGACTGTAGTGGATAAAGAGGTGTAGTGGCTGGAACGGGGGCTAACATTCATCGAGTTGGCAGTCACTTGTTGTCATCCTCCGCAGTGCCCTAGGTTTCTGTAGGGGCCAACTATTGAACTGAATGGAGATATTATGGAAGCTACCACTTAGCATCCTTTAGATCCTTAAGGGTGGCACTATTACCCACAATTCTCCCACCATGAGACATTGGTTTGTAGGCATTATCTTGGCTGGGGTGAGGCCATTTCGGTTGCTTCTTCATAGCTTTCCCCTTTATGATAGCTCTTACTCCACAAGCCTGAGACCCAGTGATCCAACTCACAAGCATGTTGGCCCCACCTATACATTCAGGAACTAGAGAAATTACCACTGGGAGTATCTGCAGACCCACTGGGCACACTGTGAGCCAGACCTTGGTCGGGACTTTATTACCTGGCCCCACATGTCCCACTAGCTTGAAGAGGGGACCGTGATTTTATATTCTGGTTCTCCTGGGTATCATGTCAACTTGGACTCTGTGTCCAACAGTTCTCAGAATGTTTGGGGATTCCTTTTCCCCAGCGTACAGCTACCCAAATAAATGACCATGGGTCCCTTTTAGGGGGACTTATGGAGTCATCACTGTCTGTGTTTGCTGTGGTGATACAGGCTGTTTCCTCCTGGGGACCTGGCTGAGTGTGAGTCTGAAAACTGGCTCAGGCCCAGAAAACAGGCGAGGGATTATGACACTTTACTGGGGCTACTGCTTTTCAGCTCCTTGTCATCCATTCTTAACTTCTAATGGCATGAGCTAGGAAACACTCCGTTAGATGGCTGTTCATTTTGCCTCTAAGGACACTCACTGCATTTTTAATTGTCTTTAAAACTCTCTGTGGGTCAGGCCTCTTTCGGCTGCCCCTCCCACTCTGTTGTTCATCATGAGAACTATATCCATTGGGCCTCCATGGTTCTGGGCCTGTCATCACCACTGTTGTCACTGAGTAAAGCCTCTACCCACCTAACTTACCACCAGCCCTGGCTCACAGAGGAGGGCCCCGGTTGATCTTCTTGGTGAAGCCAGTATCCTCTCTAGCTCATTTCTTTTTTTTTTTTAGATTTTGTTTATTTATTTTTAGAGAGAGGGAGAGGGAGGGAGAAAGAGAGGGAGAGAAACATCAGTGTGTGGTTGCCTCTTGCACACCCCCTCCTGGAGACCTGGATGGCAACCCAGGCATGTGCTCTGAGTGAGGATCAAACTGGCCACCTTTTGGTTCACAGGCTGGCACTCTATCCACTGAGCTATACCAGTGGATAGCTCATTTCTTTTAGCTTCTCTGAGTGGTGGATTTCCTAGGGCCTTTCCATGGAACAGAGTCATCTGATAGGTCTTCCAGCCTTATGGTAGGTGTATCCATCCATACTAGCATGCCCACTTCCCTGAGCCTTTCCATTTCTTTTTCACTGCCTGCTGGAGCAATGCTAGCATTTCAACCTCACCTTTTTCCATATTTCTTGGAGCCATTGGAACAGTAAAGTCACCTCCTAGGGCCCTTGCTAGGGTGTTAAATCTTGTATCCTTGGGGAATGCTCCCAAATCAGTAAACTCTTCCTGTCCTATCTTACATTTCAGCCCCCTTGGTCCAGCACCTTCTGATTCCAGGCCCAGGGGAGCACCTCTGCTTTCAGCTGGTGCATGCTGGCCAGGACTCTGCTTGCTGGAGGTCTATTGTCTTTCCTCCACCAGGCCTAGCATGTCCCCACTGGATTCTGTTTTGACTTTGCCTGGTTATCGGCCTCTGTTACTAGGAGGGGAGGTCTCTGCAATGTCTTCAAGCAAGGTGGAGGTGGGGGTTCAGGGAGCAGAGACAGTAGTGCTAGCTCTTGAAAGGGAGAGGTGAGCCAGTTCTGCAGGTCAGAGTTTCAAAGAATCTGAAAGATAAAAAGACAATTTGGGTGGGGGTCATCGACCTCGATGACCCATCCTAAGTTCTGGGGTCCCATTTACTCCCAGGATGTCTCCACTGTCTTTGGATCTAAGCCTTTCTATGTGTGTGACATTGGGCCACTTCAGCTTTCCTTCACAGAGAGACTTGTATGGTTTGCTCGGCCTGCCTGAAATCCCACAGGAGCTGAAAACAAGGGGCTCTCAAGGACCATCTTCCCACCAAATACTGAAACAAGCAGATATATTCAGTGTCCAGATTTGCTACAATGTGACCAGCTCCATAATGATGGGAATTTTACTCTGATTTAAGTTCTAAATAAAGCCTATTTGTTCATACTATCTCTTTTAAGCTCTACAATGACAAAATTACTTAATTTTGGAAGGTAACTTATCTTCAGAGATCATTCCCCTTAATCCTTCATTCACCACCCCTCCCCCTTTTATGGCTTCTACATGAGCATGCCCAAGGAAACAATGAAGCCTCACTGGGCATTTCAATAGCTGATTTATAGGCTCCTAATGTTCCTAGGGTTATTTTCTTCCTAACGGTTCAATTTATGAAGCTGGGGTTTATCTCAAAGGAGAGATGGGAATGCAATCTTGAAGCCCCACGACTTAGCATAAACAGCATGGACACTTTTCTCTCTCAGAGACCTGGTTGGACCCTCCTTCCTCCCTAACAACTCTGGTGGTCCTGGCACAGTGCTGGATGCACAGGGAGAGGCTGGCAGGGTAAAGACACAAAGGTGCTGTCCTCAAGAGATGTTCTACCTAATTGTGGAAGAAACATGAAAACTCAAATATCAGCACAAACTTACATATTCCAAAAAATAAGACCTCAAAAGGGTGAGAACGTTCAATGGGAAGAAGTTGGGAAAAGATTCTCATAGAATCATACATTATCATAAAATCATGAAGTGTGTGGAATCTTAGAAATGACCTAATTCAGTCTCTACTTGACACACAATATCTATGAAGACTTCTTTAAAAAGGAAACATTCCACCTCACTTTGATTACCTCCAGTGAAAGAAAATTCACACAAAGCCAATTCCATTTTCAAATATTTCTAGTTTTCAGGAAATTTTATTGCAACAAATCTAACTACTTCTAATTCCTATTTATTGGTGATGCTTATTATACCATCTGGAAAGAGAACTATTAGATTATATGCATTCTCTATTTCCCTCAGTGGTCTCTGAACTAGTGCACTAGAGTTCTGTTTGCTCACCTGAATAGCTCCTATTCCTTTGGACTAAAATTACAGATTATTACTGATGCAAATAGGCACCCTTTATTGAATGTCTATTTTCTGGCAGTTCGCATGCCTGCCATGATCTCATTTAAGCATTGCAATGACCCCCTAAACCCATGTTATTATGCCCACTATATATAGACAAGGATCTTGGAGCTGCAAGGAAGTTTGCCCCTTCCGCACTATCTAAGTCGCTCCCTTCTAGATGATGTATTGCAGAGCAAACATTTGGAAAAATATGAACCGGGCAGGAAATTGTGACAATAATCAAAGGTGATGATGAAGTTGGGATGGGAGTGATGAGTAGCACAAGGTCAGGTTGATGTCCAGCAGCATGTGTGTGTGGGGGGGGGGGCGGGGAGTGGGTGGGTGGAAAGAGGGTGTGAGAAGAAATAGAGGGATTAATTTAATGAGTCTTCATGTACTTCTCAAGGATACATACACCAGCTAGGTGCTGGATATAGTGAGCAAAACAGGTATGCCCACCCCTTCATGGCACGTATAGCCTGGTGGGAGGAGAAGAACATTAAACTAGTTGGTATATAATCACATATGTTAATTGTTAGGAAGGAAAAGAATAGGTCTAAGAAAATAGTCCAGGACAAGTCGAAATAGCAGAGTGTGCTAACAACACTTCAGCTAGGTTGCCATGCTGATGAGTGAGAAGCTCATTTCCTTGTTCAAAGTGATATGCTCCAAGTTCAAGTTCAGCCACCTGCTTGGCTGCTGACTAGAGCATGGGGGAACCTGAACTGGAGTTTTGTATGGTGTCAATTGTGAAGCGCCCTCTAGTGTTAAGGAAAAAGATAATACCCTGGAAGAGGCAGTCAGGGAAGAAAGACTCCAAGTTGGGCTTGTTTTGAAGAAAAGTCCAAGGAGAAGCCCCAGGGACCTGTGCTGATGGGCTGGGGTAAGGTTAAAGTGTGTGCCCCCTCAGTGCCCCAGAATGCATATCTGCACCCAGCCAACAAAATGGATAATGAGGTAGGAACTACTCCACTATTTACCTGTTCCTATACATTTATTCTTCACTAAAACCATACAAGAAGGTATAGTAGAACCAATTTTACAGGTATGGAAACTGAGGCACAGTGGTTAACTGATTTTCCCAAGGTCACACGGCTTGTAAGTGGCATAGAAAAAAATCCCTAGTCAGTGTTCCTCTCCAAGTGTCTGTCTCTGATCCCAGCACAGGTTCTGGAAACTTCAGATGTGCTTGGCTGGGCTTCTCTTTCAACATTTGCCTGGGGGCTGATAAAGAAACCCAAACGAAGGTGCCGGGCTAGGCTACTTATTGCTGGGCTGATGCAGTAGGCAAACCCTAAAATCTAAGTGGCTTGACACAGAAAACTTTATTTCTCAAGGGACATCCCATGTGGATGGACAGGGTTTCTGCCCCAAGAAAGGCCACCTCAGAGGAAGCAAGCTCTCTGTTCTGTGGCACTGGCCTCCTGACATGTGGCCTCCAAGTCTGCTGAGTTGAAGACAACAGGGACAGAGGAGGAGGCACACTGGCTTTCATTTCTTCACCCCAGAAGTGCCGCAGCAAACGTGCTTGGCTTGACTGAGTCAGGTGGCCCCAGCCTAACTACAAAGGAGGATGGGAGGCATGTGGAGACACATCAGGAGAGTGCTGTCCCTGCTCTGCAGTGGGACCATCCCTGAACTCAGCCCCAGAGGCAAGGAAAAGCAAAGGAGCAGGAGCAGCAGCTCATTTCTCCTCAGAGGAAGACCATGCCCACCGGACTACGGGGGAACACAGCTCGTCCTTGCCTGGGACGGCCTGTTTGCAGGGCGTACACTTTGCCCTGCCCCGGGGCTTAGGGGCTCCCTTCTGTGCTATGGTCCAACTAGCAGCAGGGAGAAAGGGGGACAGTTGGGAAGGGGGTCACTCAACAGACCTGTGAGAAGTTGCTCTCAACCTGGGAATGCTAAGGAAAAATTTCTGTTTTAGCTTTCTGTTGTATGGGGAGACAGTGACTAGAAATTGCTGTAGAGCCCAAGCCTCTGAAAATCCAGCCTGGAAACCTAATCTGCAGGAAATTTGTTGTCCTGCCCCCCTTACAGAGTGTGGCCCCTGTGATCCTGCTTCCTGTTCTTCACACCTTTTCCTCAAGTGTGATTATGATCTGTGACTTCTTTTACCCACCAAATATGGCAAAGATGATGAGCGGTCCCTTCTGTGATGAAGATGCAAAAGATTGTCACATCATCATTCCAGGGGACTCTGTCTGGGGCTGGCTTTGCTGAAGCCAGCAGCCAAGATGTGAGCTGCTCTATGGAGAGGACCATGTAGCAAGGAAATGAAGCTCTGGGTCCAGCACCCTGCCAATAGTCGTGTGAACTTGGAAGGGGATCCTTCCCCCACTGCACTCTATGGTGAGAACCCAGCCTTGGCTGACACCTTGACTGCAGCCTGGTGGGAACTCAGCTAAGTTGTGCTGGGATTCTGGACCTGAAGAAATCTTGAGATAAATGTGGGCTGTTTTAATCTCTTGTTCTGTAGCAATAGATAGTAACACGTTGGAACCGGTAGCAGTGTTGGAGGGGGGGCATCTGTTTCCAGGGCTGCTGTGAAGTCCCTCAAACTGGGTAGCTGAAAACAACAGAAACTACTCTCTTGCAGTGCTGGAGGCTAGAAGTCCAAAATTAAGGTGTGGACAGCGCCACAATCCCTCCAGAGCCTCTAGGGAGGATTCACCCTTGCCTCTCCGCCCCCTGGGCATTCTGGGGCCTGTGGCACCATCACCACAGTCTTATCTCTTCTCTTCTTACGTGAGCACCAATCGTAATGGGTTAAGGATCCACTCTGCTCTGTATGGCCTCATCTTAACTAATTACATCTTTAATGACTATTTTCCATAAGGCCATTCTGAAGTGCTGGATGTTAGGACTTTAGCTTATGTTTTGGGGGACAAAATTCAACCCAGTAACAGGAAGAAAAAAAGAAAAGAGCTGACAAAGTATCATCTGGAAGACAAACACCTTCTTCGTGGGTCAGTTGGCCATACCTAAGCATCTGTACCTTCAGTGCAAGGACTAGTGCAGGTGAGCATCTCGAAAGCTGCTGGGGCACTGGACCCGTCCCTGGGTGTCACAGAAAGTGCCCGAACCAAGTCTAATTTTACATGCCGAGGCAGACCCCACCTCGAGGGAGGACAGCTTCTCTCACAGCTGCCAGGTGCGGTGTGCCATCTGCCCCATGGCAGGGGATGGACAAGGTGAGCCCTTATAAATCTTCGCATTCTAATCCTCGCATTCTAAGGTCCCTTGGAATGGTGCTTTATTTCTGCCCTGTCCTAGATTAGAAAAGGGCCCCCCTTTCTCTGCCACAGATACTGGAACTGCCCACAAACTGCAGTATTTAAAAAAAAAAAGATTTTATTTATTTATTTTTAAACGGGGGAAGGGAGGGAGAAAGAGAGGGAGAGAATTAATTAATGTGTGGCTGCCTCTCATGTGCTCCCCACTGGGGACCTGGCCTGCAACCCAGGCATGCGCCCTGACTGGGGATTGAACCAGGACCCTTTTGTTCGCAGGCTGCTGTTCAATGCCCTGAGCCACACCTTCCAGGGCTGCAGTGCTTTTTCAACTGTGGGCAGATGCCACCACCTTGCGTCAGAAACATGCCATGGCTTGGGTGACCATATAATTTATCACTCAGATTAGGGATGCTTCTGAAAGTGTAAGTCGGCACTAGTTTTAAAAAAATAACTGGTTTGCTTTATTCTCCAGATCACATATTATAGCCAACCAAGTCCAACACTTAGAATTCTCTTCTGAATTTTTTTTTCCAGTCTATGTCAACAAAGACTGTTTCTCTACTCTGATCCTCCTGCGGTGGGGACAAGCTGGCCCTCAAAGACCCTGGCTCTCTAGTACTGGAGCCTGGGCCCTTCCCTTGGGCTGCACCCATACATCTGTGCTGGGGCTCTGCCCTGGTCCCATCACCCTGAGGTGTCTTTAGGCCAGGAATGCCAAATAGGTTTCTGTGTCTGTGCCAACTCTGAATAAACTTTGGGGGCTGCTGGGAATGCAGGGATGAGGGTAGTGAGGTGGCTGGTATCTGGGTTCCATTACAAAGAACAAGGTACTTGACTGGCAATACCTGCCATGGCAATGCCCACTTGCCATGTCTCGAATGGGAACACTGGAGGAAGAGGCTGCATGCCAGCTACCACCAGCTCAGCTCAGAAAGGGGCAAGGCGTTTGTCCCATCCTTGCCTTGGGTGGTTTTTCTCCCTGGCCAGGTGGCTCTGAAGGCCACAAAGCTGCAAGTGGCTTCCCCAGGCGCTGGATGGAACAGCATGAGCCCCCCGCTAGAGGGTGCTTGGAAGGGCAGCCCCGTGCACAGCCCTGCGGGGGTCTGCACATTGCAGCGGCTTCTCTTCTGGAGTCAGTTTCATCCAGGCGAGGATAGGTGGCTGCCTGTGAAAATGAGTTAGATGCAACTTGGGTGTAAAAACACTTCCGTGGCACTTACACAGAAATAATCTTAATCTCTGGGTAAACTCTCAATAATTTCCAGTCCAAACTAAAAAGGTTCATCTTCAGTGTGCTACTGAGAAACTGAAATAGAGTAAAGGGATAGTCTTAATTTAATCAAGTTCCAGAATGAGGGCACAGCATTTTGATAAAGCACAGTCTCAGCAGAGGATGCAAAGGTATATGTAAAAGAACGTTTCTAGAAAATACTAAAGGCACCAAACATAACCCCAGCTTGGCCTTCCGTCTCTCCTCGGTGCCACTTCGTACCCGGGGCAGGGAGGCTACTTCGTCTTAGCTGACTTTGGGAATGTCATAGTGCTCCGTGAGTGTATCCAGGTGTCTGTTGAAGTCCTCCACTCTTTGTGTGTGAGTTTTGGAGGCTTTCTTCAGGATCCTTTCCATTTGCCACTTCTCCTGCATCTTCTCGAAAGCCGCTTGGGCCGGGGTCCGCTTGTCCAGGCCACGCCGCTTCTCCTTCTCGTTCTTTTTGCTCGTTTCCATGGCTTCCAGGAGTTTGGCTTTGTCTTTGTCCTTTTTCTTCTTCCGCTTGGTCACGCCGGGCTCTGCGATGCCTTTCAGCTTCAAGGGCCCTCTTTGGACCTGCTCATAGCCCGCCATGGCACCTGTCTGCAGTTCAGTAGGTAAACTGAAAGTCGGCACTTTTAATCATTGTGTTAATGATTGTGTTTAATCATTGGACAGCAGGTGTAAGTCAGGACTATCCCAGGCAAACAGGGACATATGGAATATGAGGGACAAGAGGGCGTGCAGGGCTTCTCTAGAGGCAAATCTGGAGATCTCCAGACTGGCCCACTCCTCACATCTACTCCCTGCCAGAAGCTTCCTGTTCTACCCACCTGTCAGGAGGCTAACAATACTACAAAAACAGTTTTGAGTTCTTCTGATGAAAGTATAAAGAAATCCCAACTATATCCACTAAAAGGGAAAAAAGAGATCTCTTTCTGCATTGCCTATAGACACAACATGCCCCATACAGATTTAAAGTTTTGTTCTCCCTTATCCATACACTTTAAGTTAATAAAGTAACAAAAGTCCCTGAAAGGACCTCTTGTGTGTGTGCACATGCATTGGTAGTTTCTAAATTTATGTATTACTTAGAAATATAAAAGTAAATTTTTGTTGGATAATTGCATTTTCTTCTGGGTGCTCATGTCTGTTCATAGCAGGGAGGAGGTGACATTGGCAAGACATTTGACCCGATCATGAATAGTGACAACCTTTCACTCTCAAACTTCTTTTGGGTAAAGCAGTGAATCCAAACCTCACACTCCTGACAGCTTGAAGGGGTCTCTTCTGTGCCTTTGCAGGGTGGGGTCTGGGTCCGTGGCCTGGCTTGCATCCCCTGATCTGCTGCAGCCACTGCTGAGACGTGGCCCTACTTGGCTGTGAAGGTACAGCAGGCCAGAGCTGGTCCGTGCTCGCTACAGTGGCGTCTGTCACCCACACCTTGGCCCATGCCATTGCCTCTGGTGACAAGAGGGCCATACTCTGAGCTTCCTTACTCAGAACCCAGGTCTCTTCTGGTCTCTCAGGTATTCTGCTTGCTCCTGGGTGCCGGAAAACTACAGGTGGCTTCCTCCCCAACACGCTGCGGTGTGTGGTCCCTCAGAAGCTGCTCTTGGGTGCTAAATGGAAGGACCTCTGCCACACCTGTCACTTCTGCAGACTCTTTTCAGGAAGAGGCTTGGGTTTTACCCAGGAGGTCCTGGGAGTGGGTAGGTGGGCGGGGAAGTCACACACATCTTCCCTCTGCAGCCCTGCCCCAGCTCAGTGCACTTGATTGAGTTGCTGAGGTGAGAAAAAGTGGTTCTGGCTACTTATTTACTTCCAAATGTGTTGGTCTTTGGCCTGCACCTCTACTTTTGAAATGTAAAACCTATTATTTGATAATTTTATTATTTGGTTCTGCTGTAACAATCCTCAAGACACAGCCTAGGATATAAAATACAATAGCACAAACTACAATAAAAATTAAAAATCATTGGTTAATATATAAAAAAGTCCACTACAAAATGCTAAAACAAGCAAGCAAAATCCCCAAATTGCTCACATGACTTCATTATAACTGTATTAAATTATCTGTACATACGTAAAAAACTATAAGGAAATACTAAGCGAACTGATATGCTGGTGAGGAGACAATATGGGTGATTTAAAAACAAAAACACATTTCCTTTACATTCATTACATGTAAATACCACCCATGTCGTTTGTGAAAAAAATAATTTATTTTACCTCTAGTAATACAGAGCCTTCCCAGTTCCTATGTTTCCCACCTGGTCTCCCATCAATCTCGATATGGCCTCTTCACTCCAGTGAAGCCAGTCAACCTGCTCAGGCCAGCTTCCAGTTTTTGCTTAGCCCAGTGGTTCTCAAGCCTTAGCTGCATCAGAATCACCTGGAAGGCTGGGCCCCACCCACGGAGTTTCTCATTCTTAAGTCAGGGGTGGGGCCTGAGAACTGGCATTTCTAACAAGTTCCCAGGCGATGTTGATGTTTCTGGTCGAAGGACCCCACTGAGAACCACTGGCTTATTCATACCTCTCACCTGAATTGTCTTTTCTCCCCTTTCTCCTTCTTCCCTTCCTTCCTTCTTTCCACAAACACTTACTGAGAATGGAATAGGCGTGAGGCACTCCTTAAGGAGCTTTTTGGCGAGAGCCAATCCATTTACCCATGTATTTCACCTATATTTTCTCAACAGATTCTCAGAACTCTGATTATTTACTCTGTACTACTGCCACCACAAATATAATCCAGCCAGGATATCAAAATAACTCTATATTATTTTGAATTTATTACGGCATACTGTTGCAATTATTTCATTTTTTTTTTCTCCTTAACCAGCTCTTTGAAGCTCAAACAGCATGCCCTCCCTCCCCTCCTTCCTGGGCACAGACCCAGTGTCTGCTGCTGGGCCCCCGAGGTATAGACATGCCACCTATTAATAGCGCACTGGCTGCAGAAACCTGTCTGAGCCAGCGCTCACCCACCCTTCCTTGTCCTGATGTGGAATTTCTCCCACCCTGTTCTTGTGGGGCCATTTTCCGTGTTCCTGCTCCATCTTCTAGGCAGAGAGCCCTGGGACAACTCCCAGCAGGCTCCGTTCACATTGACGCCAATTCCCAAAGACAGCTGTGCTGAAGAGATAGAACAAACTGTTTGCTATTTTTAAAATGCACTTGACTATAAAAGTTATAATGTAGTTTCACAGTTTGTTTTTAAACATACAGAAAAGCCAAAGAAGAAAATTAAAATTTACCCATAAACTCACCCTATAAAGATACCCAATTTTAACATCTGAATGTTTATCTTTTATATTATTTTCCCACACAATTAAACTATTATGTAAATATTGTTTTTCAAGGCATGCTTTTTCATTTTGTCAACGTATCCAGACTTATTTACTGATACCACTTAATCTTCTGTAATATCACTTCAGATGGTTACAAAGCTTTGCATTATATACAGAGACTGTAAGTTTCTAAAAACCAATCTTTTATTGATTAATAATCAGTCACTTCTGTTAATAAAAAAAGTGATTTAGTGAATATGTTTATTCATTCGTCTTTGTACTCCAATGATTTCATCAAGTATGCCTTTGAAAGACTGATGCTTGTTGAAACACTGCCATCCAAAGTGTGCACATTCCCCTCGGCAGTGTGTAAAAGGTATGTGCAGTCCCTTGCCCAGCTCATTCGTGAAGATGGCATCTTATTTTAATTTGAGTATATTTTATCACTTGGAGAATGAATTTTTTAAAAAGATTTTATTTATTTATTTATTATTAGAGAGGGGAAGGGAGGAAGAGAGGGAAACATCAATGTGTAGTTGCCTCTCGCACGCCCCCTACTGGGGACCTGGCCCCAGTATGTGCCTTGGCATGTGCCCTGACAGGGAATCAAACCGTCGACCTTTCGATTCGCAGGACGGCACTCAATCACCTGAGCCGCACCAGCCAGGGCTTGGAGAATGAATTTTAAATGAATATTTATTCTTTTGGTGAATTGCCTTTTTGTGTCCTCTGCCCAGTTTTCTTCTTATTGTTTTCATAACAGCAGATTAAGTTAAATATTTTAAGCGAATCACCAAGATACAAGAGATAAGTAATCCCAGAGTGAGATAAGAGGCAGACCTGCAGAAAATTCTATGAAGACAATGGTGAGGCGACTCCTGTATGAGATGGGAGAGGATTGGGGGTGGAGACTGGGAGACAGTAAAGCAGATTTCTCCGCAGAGGGCTGGTCTGAGACCAACCTCCTTCCCCAAGGAAGGAGAACATGGTGCTTGCCTATGGCTAGACCAATGACAGACTTCGTTGAACACTTAGAGTGTGTGTGCGACTCCTTCCTGCCCGTGGAATCCAGGGGAGGGGTACTGCCACTTGGCTGGATGTTTGGGGAGTGGAGCAAGCCAAGGATAGTTGCTTAGATTCTATCAGGCAAAAAAAGTGAGTTTTCTGTGAACCAGAGGTAGAGGGGCCCATTCAGAAAGGAGAAATGGACTATAGCCCTTTGAGACCCCACCCCAAAGGACACTTGTAGTGGGCAGAATAATGGTTTCCACAACAGTGTCCACATTCTGATCCTCAGAACCTGTGAATATGTTACCTTACCTGGCAAAAAGGACTTTGCAACTGTGATTAAATGAAGGATCTTGATCTGGGGAAATTATTCTGGATTACCTGGTGGTCCCCATGTAATCCACAGGTTCTTTTTTCAAAAAATATTTTTTAAAATTACATTTTACAGCCCTGGCTGGTTTGGCTATGTGGATTCAGTGCTGGCCTGCAAACCAAAGGGTCACCAGTTTGATTTCCATTTAGGGCACATGCCTGGATTGCAGGCCAGGTCCCCAGTAGGGGGTGCACGTGAGGCAACCACACATTGATGTTCCCCTCTCTCTCTCCTTCCCTTCTCTGCAAAAATAAGTAAATAAAAATAAAATCTTGAAAATTACAGTTTACATTCATATTACTTTGCATTAGCTTCAGGTGTACAGCACAGTGGTCAGACAATCATGTACTTTGCAAAGTGTTCTCCCCAGCATTTCCAGTACCCACCTGGCCCCTTACATAGTTATTGCACTTACAATGTTCAAGAGGGAGGTAAGAGGGGCAGGGCCAGAGAAGAGGGTGTCTGTAACCTTATTTCATAGATATATTTATATTTGTACACTTCTGCTATCATATTGTATTTTACAAGAACGTTCTCTTTTTATTTTTAAAGTTTTTAATTGAATTTATTGGGGTGGCCCTGGCTGATGATATCATGTAGGTTTCAAGTGTACAGATCTACAACACATCACTAGTATTGCCTCGTGTGTTTAACACCCAAAGTCAAGTCTCTTCCTGTCCCCAAATATTTGACCCCTCATTCTCATTTTGAAAATTCTTCTTTTAAAAAATGTAACATGAGTGCTCGCTTCGGCAGCACATATACTAAAATTGGAATGATACAGAGAAGATTAGCATGGCCCCTGCGCAAGGATGACACGCAAATTCGTGAAGCGTTCCATATTTTAAAAAAAAAAATGTAACATGATTTTGATTCATTCAGTATCTCCTCATGTTTCCAGGGATATTAATTATTATTTATTGAAAAGGATTATTTATATAGTTTTCTTTGATCCCCGCAAGTATCTGTTTGCCCCAAGTTCTCTTTCTCTGTTTATTTTGGCCTCAGGCTCAGATTTTACAGGCTTCCCTCCAATGCCTGGTGGACTGAGGCACTGACCATCAGTTGGTTGGACTGCACATATTTTGGGAATTTGTCAGTCCACTTGACAGGCTTCACTGGAGGCCTTCTGGGCTTTGTTTGTTCTGTTTTGTTTTTCAGGTGGGGATCCAGCCATTTCGCTGGTGAAAACCCCCATCTTTAGTTCCAATGGCCGTTTTCTCTGGTGCTGACTGGTTTCTCCAGAGAGTCTTCCAGTTCCCTGCCTGGGGTGGGGGATGAGCTGCTTCTTGCATTATTGAAACCAAATGGAGAAAGGCTGGAGGTTTCCCTGTTCAATGTACATGGCCACTTAATTCCCAGCTGTGCCCTGTTTCTGAGTTTATAGTTTTTCTGGAATAAATTCTCTTATTTTTAGCTGAATTCCTCCTGCCCCACCCCCTTCTGAGTGCCATGTTTCTCTAACCCCAGGGGTAGGACTGGGTTTCCATTCTCTCTCCCCTGCTGGGTCAGTTCCTCTGCCTGCTCTTCCTTCCTTCCTTCCTTCCTTCCTTCCTTCCTTCCTTCCTTCCTTCCTTCCTTCCTTCCTTCCTTCCTTCCTTCTTTCCTTCCTTCCACATTTTATTTTATACCCCAATACATATTTTACTATATTTTTTCCATTACCATTTGTCCCCCTTATACTCCCTCCCCCACCCCGTCGTCACTACACTGTTGTCCATGTCCATGAGTCCCTTTTCTTTTTCACTCCATCCCTCCACCATCTAGCCATGGCCCCCAAAGCTGTCAGACTGCTCTCTATGAGTCTGTCTCTATTTTGCTTGTTAGTTCAGTTCATTAGATTCCACATATAAGTGAAATCATGTGGTATTTGTCTTTCTCTGACTGGCTTATTTCAGTTAACATAATGTTCTATAGGTCCATCCATGCTGTCACAAAGGGTAAAGTTTTCCTCTTTTTTACCATAATTGTGTAAATGTCCCAGAATTGTTTTACCCACTCATCTACTGATTAACACTTGGGCTGCTTCAATATCTTGATGATTGTAAATAATGCTGCAATGTACACAGGGGTGCTTATGTTCTTTTGGATTAGTGATTCAGGTTTCTTCAGGTAAATTTCCGGAATTGAAATCACTGGGTCAAAAGGCAGATCCATGTTTAATTTTTTGAAGTGTCTCCACATTGCTTTCCACAGTGGCTGCACCAGTCTACATTTCCACCAACAGTGCACAAAGGTTCCCCTTTCTCCACATCCTTGCTAGCACTTGTTGTTCGCTGATTTATTGGTGTTAGCCATTCTGACAGATGTGAGGTGATATCTCATTGTGGTTTTAATTTGCATTTCTCTGATGATTAGTGACATTGAGCATTGTTTCATATGTCTATTGGTCACCTGTGTGCCCTTTTTGGAGATGTGTCTATTCAGGTCCTTTGCCCATTTCTGAACTGGGTTACTTGTGTTTTTGGTGTTGAGTTTTATAAGTTCTTTATAAATTTTGGATATTAACCCCTTATCAGATGTATCAGTGAATATGTTCTCCCATTCTGTGGGTTGTCTTTTTATTTTGCTGATGGTTTCCTTTGCTGCGCAAAAACTTTTTAGTTTGATGTAGTCTCATTTGTTTATTTTTTCTTTTGTTTCCCTTGGCTGAGGAGGTATATTAGAAAAAATCTTGCTATGAGCAATGTTCAAGATTTTGCTGCCTATGTTTTCCTCTAGGATTTTTATGGCTTCAGGCCTAACATTTAAGTCTTTAATCCATTATGAATTTATTTTTATGTATGGTGTAAGAAGGTGGTCTAGTTTCATTTTTCTGCATGTATCTGTCCAATTTTCACAACACCATTTATTGAATAAACTATCTTTAGTCCATTATGTGTGCTTGCTTCCTCTGTCAAATATTAATTGACTATAAAGGGGTGGGTTTACTTCTGGGCTCTGTATTCTGTTCCATCGATCTATGTGTCTGTTTTTATGCCAGTACCATGCTGTTTTGATGACTATAGCCTTATAGTATAGTTTGATATTAGGTAGTGTGATTCCTCCATCTTTGTTTTTCTTTCTCAAGATCGCTGTTGCTATTCAGGGCCTTTTATAATTCCATATAAATGTTTAAAGTATTTGTTCTAGTTCTGTAAATACATCATTGATTAGTATCTTGAAAGGAATTGAGTTAAATCTATTGATTGATTTGGGTAGTACGGACATTTTAATGGTGCTAATTCTTTCTGTCTATGAACATGATATGTGCTTCCTCTTATTTATATCTTTTTTAATTGCTTTCTTCAGTGTCTTATAACTTTCTAAGTACAGGTCTTTTACATTTGGTTAGAGTTATTACTAGGTATTTTGTTCTTTTGAAAGTAATTGTGAATGGGTAGTTTTCTTAATTTCTCTGTCTGATAGTTCATTACCGGTATATAAAAATGCAACTGATTTCTGGATATTAATTTTGTATTCTGCTACTTTACTGAATTCATTTATCAGTTGTAGTAATTTCTTGGTAGAATCCTTAGGGTTCTCTATGTACAGTATCATGTCATCTGCAAATAAAGACAGATTTACTTCTTCCTTTCCAATTTGGATGCTTTTTTTCCTTCTTCTTGTCTGATTGCTATGGCTAGAACTTCCAGTACTACATTGAATAAGACAGCTGA
>VMDR010009371.1:0-33634 GCA_007922815.1 Macrotus californicus
TGCCCTTACAGAGCAATGTAACAACAAAAAACTAATAACCCATTCAGATAAAGCTTGTTAGCTTTTTAGAAATGAAATAGATGAGGTTAGAAAAAAGAAAAAAGTTGACCTTTTCTCTCACCACTCAAGGAAACCTGTCAATAATTCCTTCCATTCTTTCTCTACACAGCTGATGACCCTATCCTAAGTACCATTATGTTCCTGCTTTCTCCCCAAATTCCACAGTAACATAAGTTCTGTTCCTGATTAATATAAATTCTTTAAATGTAATTTTCAGTGGTTAGATAATGGCCCAATTAAATGGATGGTTTATAATTTTTCAGCAAGTCTTTCATACTGGATGTTTGGATGTTTCCAAATTTTCTCAAGTTTTGAAGGCATCAGGAAATAATCTACTGCATAGTCCGAGGGAAGGAAACCTCCCTGGTTACGACACCACTTCAGCAGACTACCAGAGCAGTAAGTGGGCAGGGGTTCCTCAGAACTGGTTTACAGTGTCATAAAAGTTTAGTGTACCAGGTTTCTCTGTTCTTTTCTTTAGCTTCTCTTTCATACTTCTCAAGTGTCCTTTTGTCAACCATTCCAGTCAAATACCTGAAAATGTTTAAAGAGAAAAGTAAACACAAATTACTCAATGAAATTAGGAAAACCTACTTAAAAAGGAGTTTCTACTCTAAAAGTACAGCTATTTTAAAGTAAAGGTACGTTTGGTGGATGATTAAATCAGGAAAGTTTCAGTGGAAAAGATATTGTATAGTCTCAAGTTATCCCCTGCAAAATAAAGGGGAAAAATAACTTCACAGTGGAGAATCCTGGTTGATAGCAACTTAAATAAGTCATTTTGGCTAATATCACCAGTAATAAATAAAACATACTGAATATTGACATTTTTTGACCCCAAGTGGACGCCCCGAGAAGAGCACAACATATCTTTTGTGATATACTTGCCCAAAATACATAACCTCAATCTGATTGTAAACAGCATTAGTCAGCCCACATTGACAAATTTCCTATAAAATAAGTAAATACCACTCTTGAAATTATGAAGGTTGTGAAAGACGTGACCGAGGAAATGCTGCATGTTGAGAAAGACTAGGGAGACACAACAACTAAACGCAGTACTCAATGCCACAGCAGAAACACACTCGTACGAAAGCTGGAGAAATTCGAAGAGATCTGTTATTCAGCCAACAGTGTTACAGCAATGCTAACTTCAGGTTCTGATGGCTGTACTATAGTTACGTAAGATGGTGACATCAGGGCAGGCTAAATGAAAGGTATACGGGAACTCTGTACTGTTTCTGTAACCTTTCTGTAAGTCTAAAACTAATTCAGAATAGAAGTTTTTTTTAAAGCAAATGTAAATACTATATTAAAAACAAGATCCCAACAATGTTGTCTGGGCAATTAAGTCTTACTAGTACATTTCAATATTTAATATTTTAAAACTATTTCCCAAAGTGAGGTTATTTTTTCCATTTAATTTTTAAAAGTACATTTTATTGATTATGCTGTTACAGTTGTTCTATTTTTCTCCCTTTTGTCCCCCCTCCACCCAGAACCCCCATTTCCTCCAGCAATCCCCTCCCAGTCCATGTCCATGGGTTATGCATGTAAGTTCTCTGGCCTCTCCATTTCCTGAACTATTCTTAACACCTACCCCCCTGCTCTCCCGGCTCTTTGTACCTACCAATTGTGCTTCTTATTCCCTGTAACTTTTCTCCCATTCTCCACCTTCCCCCAACCCACTGATAACCCTCCACGTGATCTCCATTTCTGTGATTCTGTTCCTGTTCTAGTTGTCTGCTTAGTTTTATTTTTTTTTGGTTCAGTTGATAGTTGAGTTTGTTGTTATTTTGCTGTTTATAGTTTGAACCTTCTTTTTCTTAGATGAATGCCTTTAACATTTCATATAATAAGGGCTTGGTGATGACTAATTCCTTTAGCTTTATCTTGTCTGGGCAGCACTTTATCTGTACCTCAATTTCAAATAATAGAGCTGGAAAGAGCAATCTTTAATGTAGGTCCTTGCTTTTCATGACTGATATGTGCCAGTCACTTCTTGCCTGCAAGGTTTCTTTTGGGAAATCAGCCAATAGTCTTATGTGAACTCCTTTGTAGGTAACTCTCTCCTTTTCTCTTTCTGCTCTTAAGATTCCCTCTTTATCTTTAACCTTTGGCATTTTAATTACGATGTGCCTTGGTTTGGGCCTCTCTGGATCCAACTTGCTTGGGACTTTCTGACCTTCCTGGACTTGTATGCATATTTCCTTCACCAAATTAAGGAAGTTTTCAATTTCTTGCTGTTACTCTGCTCCTTCTGGCATCCCTATGATTTGGATGTTGGGACATTTAGAGTTGTTCCAGAGGTTCCTAAGCCTCTCCTCATTTTTTTGAATTCTTATTTCTTCTTTCTGTTCCAGTTGAGTGTTTATTTGTTCCTTTTGTTCCACATTGTTTATTTGAATCCCGGTTTCCTTCCCTTCACTGTTGGTTCCTTGCATATTTTTCTTTATTTCACTTTGTATAGCCTTCACTTCTTCCTTTATTTTGTGGCCAGACTGAATCATTTCCCTGAGCGCTTTTGATTGCCAGTGTTTAGAACTCTGCATCTGATAGGTTGGCTATCTCCTAGTTGTTTTGATCTGTTCTCCTGGAGTTTTGATCTGTTCTTTCATTTGGGTCATATTTCTTTGTCTCCTAACTTGACGGTGCACCTGTGACATTGTAAAGGGCAGAGCCTTAGGTATTTGCCAGGGCATGGTGACCCGCTTTGCTGTGTTGTGGTGCTGTATGTAGGGAAGGGGTCAGACAAAGAACAATGCTGCTTGTTCGGCTCTCGCCCCACTTTCAGTCACTTCCCCCTCTTCCTGTAAGCAAATGGCACCTTTCTAGGTGCTGCCCTGTGCTAACTCCTGGGTGGGTGAGCTTGTGTACATTCTATGACTCTGTGGGCCCCTCAAATGGACTCTCCTGAGAGATTGGCAGTTTCTTCTGCCACCCCAACCCCCACTGGTTTTTACAGCTGGAGGTTATGCGGCTTTATTTTTCCCATGCCGGAACCCTGGGTTGTGTGGTCTGTCCGGGGCTGGGACAGCTCACTCCCCAGTTATTGCTCCTGGTTTTTATCCACATATGAATATAGGACCTCCTAGTCTGCCAGCTGCCACCTCCCACGTGTCCTTTCCTCTCCAGCTGCCTATTTCTGCCCCTCTTACTGGTCTGGATGAATGTTTCTTCTTAAACTCCTTGGTTGTTGGACTTCCATACAGTTCAATTTTCTGGCAGTTCTGCGTGTTTTTGTTTTTATATTGGTTGTTATCCTTCTTTTGGTTGTGCAAGGAAGTGAAGCATATCTACTTACACCTCCATCTTGGCCAGAAGTCTCCAAAGTGAGATTATTTTAAATACTCCTTAGTAATTCTAGTTCTGGCTTTCATCTCTCAGGGCTCTCTGTGCAGTCTTCTACAGTGCATGTTTCTAACCATTTGGGTGTAGAATCCCAGTGAAACAGCAACAAAAATTATAGCCAATAAGCAAAAAGTATCCATTCTAAAACACAACAGCAAATGGGCCCAATACTTTTAAATGAGAACTGGCAAGATTACCAATTAAGATTACTTAACAAGGCAAGACAATGATGACATACCCTCTCTATCAGGGGTGTCCAACCTTTTGACATCTCTGGGCTACACTGGAAGAGGAAGAGTTGTCTTGGGCCACACATTAAATATACAAACACTAACAAAAACTGATGAGCAAAAAACCGTTTTAAGTAAATTTACAATTTTGTGTTGGGCCACATGTGGCCGGCAGGCTGCAGGTTGGATATCCCTGCATGCTCTGATGACAGTTTAAAGCAATGGGTCTAATCTAAAAGGGATGAAATACTTAGAACCTTTTAACTTAAAAGATTTTTCAATACGAGGATATATTACTGACAGCCAATCATGGTGTCTTCATGCCTTGATAACTTCTATAGTATGATAAAAAAATTATCTTAGCATGTTAGCCAGACCACCTATCTCTGATTAAACCCACATAAATATAAGGAGTTGATGATAAGACCAGTTCCCTCCATCCATCAAATTCAAGACCTGGTTTTCATTATTCCCAAGAAAATTATATTTAAAGACTAAGATTTCCTATAAGCTAGGGTTTCTTCTATATTAGTTTTTATTAAAAAATGTAAACGACAGCTTTCAGAAATGTATTTAATTCATGTTACATGAGAGTCTGACAGTAGCAACAAAAGAATTCTAGTGACTGCCTACACTCCATCAGAAAAGACTATGGCCACATTGCAGAAATTGTTTCTTACTATCAGCCTTCCCTATGGGTAATGTTATTTTATTATTAATTTTACTTAACTTGGGGTGACCTGTTTTATCTCCTTTGTATGATTTTATGAACATTTACAATTCCCAAAATTCATTCACTTAACTCTATCTAAGAAAAAATATACTTACATTATTTGTCCTCCAATGGTCGACTTGCCAGCATCTAAAAGTAATAACATCATCAACAATATGCAAAGCATAGGTGTAAAAAAATATGTTAAAAAACCAACCAGTATATACATTTAATAGAACTAAAGATATGGTTTAGTATATACAGGGTGCGGTAACAGCAGGTTTACAGTTGTGAGTATATGAAAGAGTTTATTCCTGTGTTATTTGTTAACTGTTGCATTATTTCCCACATGCACAACTGCACACCCACCCTTCTCCCACCCTGAATAATTAAATCTCGCCAAAGCAACAGAAACTGTAGGAATCTAGGGCATAAGCCCCGGTTAGGCCTCCCCTGGAAAATGAAGCTAAGTCCCCCTACAGCTCTAATAATTTAGAACGACTTTACTGGTAAAGAACAAAAACATTTTTGAACAGATTTGCTCCCTGAACTTCAGCTAAGAGTCTAGTGGCAAAAGAATAAAAATTACCCAAGGGGAGCCTCAGAGGACAGCAGAAATAGCCAAGGGCTGTGACTACATTTAGGTAGTCTGCCTTTCACTTTTAGCAAAGAGGTAGTGTTCCTATACAAATTTCAAAGGCGTTCTTGCTACCAAAGAAGTAGAATGGTGTATCGTCATATTCAGGGGAAGGCAGTGATAAAGGGAAGAAAAAAGGGCCCATAGTTCTCTCATTTTCTTCTCACAATTTGGGGGATAAGTCAGATGTTTAAATATCTAAGTAAATCAAATGGGTGGGGTTTTTTTTTGGTGCTAAATCAGCAAACTGATTCCAAATTACTAATTCTCATGTCCCACAATATTAAACTACCTAATAAGGTTCAGTTCACACACAAAAAAGGGCACATTCCCTAGGATATTAACAGGTGTCATAACATGCTCAGCCATCATCAGTGGACTACAGACTAATTATGCATTACATACAAATATACTGAAGCTCATTTTCTTCCAGCTTCCATGCCATTAAAAAATTGTTCATCTGCCTGACCTCTTGAGAACAAAGTGTTGTTTCTAGATTATTCTGCCGGCTGAATAATCTAGAAAGGTATAGTTCAGTTTCACTAAACATCTCTAAGTCACTATATAAGATGTTCCATGTTTTATGTACCCAATAACTTTGGTCATTTCTTATCACATCTATGAATGTAACTTACCTACATGCCCAATGAATACTACATTTACATGTTCTTTTTTAGGAGCACCAGGTGGTGCAACCACAGACTTAGGTTTTGGTATTTCCTCTTCCTCCTCCATCATTTCTTGGGCATTTTCTTCTGTGGGCCTTCCATCTCCCAAGGAACCACCCCCTGGCTCTGCTTCACTTATTTCTTCTTTGTGTTCCCATGATTCTTCTGGGGACATTTCTGTCTCTCCATTTTCTACTGAAATAAGGCATTTTAACTTAGTATTCTAAAGAGGATTTATAACATATACTTTAAAACACAGATACTTTCAAACAAAAAATGGAACTTTGCACATTTAGTTCCATTTCCTACTGTCTAGTGATACATAAGCAAGAAAATCTCTTTCACAACAGAAATGGATAATAGCTTTCAAGCTGACCTCACTGCTGACATCAGAGCTGACTCAGAGACTATGAGAGACTGCTGTACTAACAAAGCTTCATTTTCCTAAGGACAGACATGTAAGCAGGGGAGCTAGGATTCCTAACAGCTCTGTTATTCCTGTCTAGATGCCTTAACAATGGAAAAAGGAGGAGATTTTAAATCATAACACAGGAAAAGTGTGAGAGAATTTAGATTCTTTTCCTCTGCAAGTAGTAACTTTAGCATCAACGTTATGAATCACCTGCGGAACATGAAACCCTGAAGGGTAATCAACTCACAAAAGAGAAGAAACCTTTCACAAAATACAGTAAATGGAGCAGATACAACTATTTAAGCTGATTTTAACATTCCTCTACTCAATTCTTTTATGTGTGCAATCACTAAATTGATCACAGCAGTGTTAATGCCCAATTAGTTCTGCTTTCTAGATCTTCACAGCAAAGACTCAATGTCAGTTTTAAATGTACGCATTACAGTAATCATAACACTTACATTTGCCCCTTAAATCTTGAGAGTGAAAGAGTTTCTTATTACTGTATTAATATGGTCAGAAATTTTCTTACCAACAGGTTCTGAAAGTTCCATGCTAACAGCTGAATTTGAACCTAGACAAGAAATTGAGATATAATATATATTTACAAAACAATATCTCGCTTTACACACCATTACACAACTTAATGTTTTCTCAAGTGAAATAGTACAAGAGTCACATCATAGAAAATTACCTTCACACAACAGTGACTGTTCCTCTTGAAAAGGCTCCACAGGTGCTGTTTAAATAGAAATAAGTTCTATTAAAAATTAAGACATATGTCCATTTTACTTACTTTTTTAAAAACAGGAGTTCAAAACACAACAAAATCCTCAATAATTCAGACCAATGACAACTCAGGTTTTGAAATCAGAAGTCTCTGTGTAACCTACTGAAAAAAAACCCTGAAACATATTCATAAAAACTTATTCTCTTAATTTACTTCATAAAAGTACTGTGTTGCCCAGCAGAGATCAAATAAGTAAGATTTTGTTCAACAAATACACACTATTTCTCTAAATTTCCCCTTGGTAGCTCTAGCCCAAGAAGGCTATGCTCAGCCCTTTGAAGATTCTATAATCACATGTTATCATCAAAATTCTTGAATAAATTATATGATACCAACATAATAAAGGTCTTCATATAAAATGCCCAAAATATATATAAGCCCTTACAACATCTTAGAAAAGTGATTATAATGATGCCAGTTTTGTCCTATGTAGGATTCTAAAATCAAGCAACAATCCAGTCTCCACACTGCAAATCTACTTATAACATCACCAGAAGAACGTATACTGATACCAAATTACGTTTAATTTTTTTTTATATCTGATAAACCTAAATGATACTCCAATGTGAAAGTGTCCTTGCTTTAAAGAATCTGCAAAATATTACACAAAGACATCAAAGAATTTGAAGTCACATGAATACACCAAGTAATTAGGAAGAAAGCAATTTCCTGTCCCCAAAAGGTCATAGGGTAATCAAGGTTTTTTGATTCAAGTGACATGTCAAGTACCACTTAGGAAGATTATTCTCTGGTAGAATACAGATGAACTAGACAGGAAAAACACTACAGGCAGAACGACCAACATCACTACGACAAGAAAACATGCCACTATGATAACTGAGCAGTGAAACGAGAGATGGGGTCAAGTGCAGTGATAACGGACACCACGTCCGACAGGAGTAGGAAGAAAGAATGAAAAGGGTTAAGGTGACCCCAGCCTGTGTGACTGATTAGCAGGATGCGAACAGAAACTGGGAGAGGAGGGCATTATTTGAACTAGGGTTAGACGGGAACAGGAATTGTACTTCAGACATATTACAGATTGACCTCCTTTTGTCTTCCTATCTCAAAGTTTATGGGTAAGGCAAGGGAAAAATTCAATTTTGAGAGTAAGCCAGTCAGTGCTACGTGAGTAAGGTTGACGGGCCACCCTGCAGAGGGCAGAGGCAGCATGAAATAGTGCTAAGAGGCTAGGACTGAGATGACCCCTGACTTTTAATCATGGCTTGTCACTAACAAGTTGTGAAATGTAATTATTTCACTGGGATTACGGAAATGACATGCCACTGACCTGACGGTATTGTTGAAAGGATTAAATGAAAAAAAAAAAAAGATACATTAACAAATGTATTTTTAATTGACAAGTGTAGTGTCAATTAAATAACTCCTGGCATCTAGCAGATAATGAACAAATGACAGTCTTCACCCTCTAACACGTATTGAGTATCAACTCAGTTTTAACAACTAACATGAGGTCTGTCCAAAAAAAGTCCAGCCATTGTTACTACAATGAGAAAGGTCTGTGTGACATCAATGTAACCTGGCAGCCAAGGAGAGTGGACTGGAGTGCATGTGCGTGAACAGTGACCACTTCACTGTACTAGTCCGTGGGGGCAGTAGATGCCATTGAGAGTGCATGTGTACTGTGTGGCCATCAATTTCAGAATGACTGAGCAAGTACAGCAACAAATCTGCATCAAATTTTGCGTTAAGCTTGAACATTCCTCTGTAGTCACTATTCCGATGACACAGAAGGACATAGCTATGGGCAACTGGTGACTGGCAGCTTCATCACAACAACGCTCCCGCTCATGCATCATGTCTCATCCAGAGTATTTTGGCAAAACATCAAATCACCCAGGTGACTCAGCCCCCCCTACAGCCCAGATTTGGTGCCCTGCAGCTTCTGGCTTCTCCCAAAACTAAAATCACCTTTGAAAGGGAAGAGATTTCAGACTGTCGATGAGATTCAGGAAAATATGATGGGGCAGCTGATGGCAATTGGGAGAATTGTGTGAGGTCCCAAGGTGCCTATTTTGAAGGGACTGAGGCATCATTGTCCTATGTGCAATGTTTCTTGTATCTTCTTCAATAAATGTCTCTATTTTTCATAGTACCTGGCTGGATACTTTCTAGACAGACCTCATTGTATACTGATTGTCTACTATGGGCCAGACAGGGATACCAAGCATTCACAAATTGATGGGTGGAGGTGGTAGCAAATTATCCTAACTCCGACTAATTTTTATTGAGCTTTTATGTGCTGATTGCCATCTCACTTAAATCCCATCAAAATCCTATGAAATACTACAATGACTACCCATCTATCACACAGACATATATGACTCAACTGGGCTTTTCCAAGTTATTCAGTGCCATTTGTCTTTCCTCAAATAGCCTCTGTTGAGAATCAGTCAGTAAAAGTGAACTAAGTTATGATGTACAAATATTTTAAAGCAGGAAAAAGGGACTACTGGTATGGTGGGTCCCCCCTTCCATTGCCTAATGTGACAGATAGCCTCCGAACCGTAACAGAGCTCTTCAAAAGCAAACAGTAGACACAACTGACCACCTCGTTTTAGAACCAACTCTCAGACTTACAAATATACAAAACTGTACATGCATAAGGCTGTGAAGTACTTCCTCAGACAGTGACATGTCATGAGGCCACTTCCACATGGCTGCACGATGCAGCATAATGAAAAATCTTGTTCAGTTTTATTTTCCAAAACATCCTACATTTATGTTTACCTTAAGTTTGTAAAGCTCTGAGAGGCAGAGACAGAGTCAAGTGCCATAAACAAAATGTTTAATATACTGAAACTAATATGAAATAATATTGAATATAAACTGTAATGGAAAAAGAAAAAAAGAAAAGAAATGCTTAATATACACATAATGATGATATATTAATGGGCTCAAAAATAACAAGTTGACCAGTTTTGTTATGTTGGAAAAGCTTTCCATGTATTCAGATGATGGATCACCTTTAAACCTAATGGCAATGCTAGCAATGTTCGCCAACTGACATTTTGGAATGATAAGCCAGAAAAGTCACAGATCCAGCAAAATGTTCTTTAAACTTCTCAGTATAATTTTACCCAGCCTTCGCCCATGCACAAGCAACCTTCTCTTGCTGATTCCACCCTGGTCTTATTCGTAACGCGCATCACATCAGATTTTACCGACTACTCATGAGCCAGGGTGTAGAATCCTACCAGGCCCCAAGTCTTTTGTTCATGGTTAGCAAACACATAACCATTATTAGAGCCTGACTTCTCAGACCCTGCAAGGTTCGTTCACATCTGGTAGCGAGAGAGAAGTCAGCTAGCCTCCTGAGGAATGAAGTTAGGGTTTCACATTTCCCAGTGGCATTTCCATGTTCAGAAACACCCTTGTCGAGTATTGAAAAAAGGAACAATTCTAATTAAGTGGAAAAGTTATCTGAGTGTACCAGTTTTGAATAAAACTGTCATACCCCAAATTAAAAAGAGAAACTACTACTACTTCTGTTTGTTTCTAAAGGAAGACTAATGAACTGGTTGTGATCTAGGAAAATTACCACAAATTTTAAAACAAGAAGAAGTGAAAAGATTTTTTTTACTCATCATCCAAAGATATATTCACTGATTTATTATTGTATTTTTTTGAGAGGTAGGAGGAGAGAGAGAGAAAAAAATTGACGTGAGAAAGAAACATCGATGAGCTGCCTCCTGTACAGGCCCCAACTGGAGATCAATCTGAACCCTTTTGGTGCACGGGAAGATGCTCCAACCAACTGTGCCACCTGACCAGGGCAAGACGTGAGAAGATTTCAACAGAAGACAGTAATCTGACACAGATGATAACGTGGATTTCTAAACTGTTAAAACTCGATCATAGTGAAATAAGCTGGCTAGACACAAAAGGTCACACATGTTGCATGATTCCATTTATATGAAATATTCAGAACTGGTAAATTCATAGAGACAGAAAGCAGACTGACGGTTGCCAGGAGCTGGGGGGAAAGGGAGATGGGGAGTAACTGCTTAAAGGGCAGGGGTTCCCTTTTGGGATGACAAAAATATTTGGGAGCCAGACAGAGGTGGTAGTTGTGCAACACTGAATGTACTCAATGCCGCTGAATTGTTCACTTTAAAACGGTTAACATTGTTATGTGGATTTCACCTCAACTGTTGAAAAGAACACAGTTTTTTTTTTAAAGATTTGATCATAGATCAAAGGGATTCAACATAACATGTGATAGATAATGAAAATCATGATTTGATTGAAGGTGTTTTAAACACAAATGTTTAGCCAATCCTTAAAAAGTGCTTAATCTATATTTCATAAATCAGCGATTTAAATTTGTACTGCTTTAGATATAAAAACTAATCTTTAATCTTCTTTGCACACTAAACAGTGATATTTAAAGTAGTCACCCTACCTAAAATTTCAGTCCTGTTAGCTAAATGGTGTGTTCATTAAAGAAAAAACAAAAGCAACTTCAGTGCTGTCACAGAAGTCACAAGTGTCTTACAATGAACTGAGAGTGACAGTTCTGTTCAATACAAATTTCTGCCATGATGGAAATGTTCTATGTGCTGTAACACGTTAGTCAGTAGCCACATGCAGCTGCTAAGCACTTGAAAGACGGCTACTGTGGAGGGAGGCACTAAATTTTAAATTTAATTTTAATTAACTTAAATAGCTACGTGGCTCTCAAAAATAGTACAAACTTATCTTACCTGATTTTCCACTTCTACCCCACTGCCCACCCACCACCCTGAAGGACTGACTAATGATTTCTCCTCTGAACTCCTGTAAGATATGACCCTTCTTTCAATTATAGGTACCTACATATTGTACATTATCTTAGTTCTTGATCCCTAGGACACAGACTTCCAGAATGACTGTGGTTTTCTGAAATATGAAGACTTTTCTCTCTTCTCTTATAGTCTCTCCACAGGCTCGCATAGTGCATATATAAACTGATTTTTACTGAATTAACTTCAGTTTCCTGTTCATTTTCATGGCTCATTAGTTCCCTGTAGTCTTATTACTTCACTTTTCTTACCACCCCTAGCGTCTATCTATGTTTATCACATTTCCATTAGGATTAAATACAGTAAAAACAATTTTATACGTGCCAGTTTTCTAAGAAGGGGTAAAGAAACAGTGTTCAAGAGATATTAAAGTATAGCTTGAGTAAGAACTAAAAATTCTCTAGCATTCAGGTAACCACAGTCTTACCAGAATTGCACACTGAGGTATTTTTCTCCCACAGACAATACTGGAAAATAGTAAAAGCACATTATCAGAAAAAAAAGACCACAGAACACATAAAATTTCTGTAGTGCTGATTTAATTATCTGACCCTCCCCAAATAAAAAGGCACAATGCTACAGACAGTAAACAGAGCTGTTTAAAGTCTCTTCCATCATCATTTCCTAAAATGCAGGAAAAAGCAATATCAAAATATCACTTTAAGTTATAGCACTTGCCTACTTATGATGTCACTCTGCTACTGCTGAAACAGGCATGGAGACCGTGCCAGAGTCCACAAACTCATGGGCAGTTTCTGAAGTGTCTCAGCCAAAAAGACCCCTTAATATCGAGTCACAGGGAAAGGACTAGCAGAGTCACTATTACTAGAATAAGCTCTAAAATCAGACCTACATTCTAATCCTAGTCCCTCATTTATTCCTGGATATCACCTCAATAATTTACTTAGCTTCTCTGAGCTTTAATTTGGTTATCTGTAGATGGGTCAACAGTCCCTATCCTCAAGAGATTGTTGTAAAAATAAGGGTATATTAAGCATGTGGTAACTGCTCAATAAACTTATCACAACAAGCATTTCAAAATTCCATTATAATTACAAAAACTTTTAAGAATGAAATATAAGACTTGGGGTGGTGAACACACAATACAATATGCAGCTGATGTATTATAGAATTGTATACCTGAAACCTATATAATTTTATTAACCAATGTCACCCTAATAAATCCAGTAAGTTAAAAAAAGACTTCAGAAAATGGGAGAAAAAAATGAAATATAAGAAAGGCAAACTCCAAGGCCACTCAGAAAATCCATACTGGTTGTAGTAATTAGCCTTTGGCATACCCTATTTTCCATTATTAAACAGCATGCTGTGGTGGGGAGAGCACCAAACCAGCAGTTGGCAAATGTGGATTGTAGATTCAACTGTCATTAACTCTTATAAGTGACTTAGGCATTCACTTAGCATCTCCAGGCTACAGTTTCTTTATCCGAAAATGATGAGGTTGTATTACTGTTAGGGTCATTTCTAACCCTAACAGTCTAAGAACCTATTTATTCAGTCACCAATGCAATGCCACATAACAACCTGATCAGACTTTGTGTAGAGTAACTAAAATTCCACTGTATTTTTCAAACAACCCTGAAAAACAGCCTTATTTGTGATTTTATACTCTATATACAGCCATACCTCAGTACTCACTGGCTTCAGAACTCATCCACCCCTGTACTCGCAGTATTTGATGAGAAAAAATGTTTCAGCACTTAGTGCTTGCTCGGGACTCATGGCACTTGCCAGAACTTGTATGAGTCACAAGGGCGCTCCCCAAGAGAAACAAAATGTTTCATCATTCTGTATCTGTTGGTTTCGGCACTCGTCAGGAGTTCCAGAACGAATCAATGACAAGTACCAAGGTACCGCTATACTTTAAAAATAATCTGAAGTATATTTAAAATATATAAACCAAAACCATTTCAGACAGCCACAATAAGGTACAAAGATAACAGAAAAACACCCACCTGCACCAAAATCAACCACCCAAAGGAGATGAACAAAGACTACTTGGTAGTATGGTAACCTACTGGAGTTCTATAGAAATAGTCAACCAGGAAATTGCCCCAATGACATTCTGAGGTGCGTGTTTTGTTTGTTCCAAGTGAAGTGACGTGCAATAACCTGGTTTGGAATTTGGTGTCACCACTCTCAGACTAGTGAAAGATGCTTAAAAAATCCTAACTGTTTCTCCTACCTAGAAAGTAGAATTATGATGGGGACCTGGTTCAACTTAGAGTACTATAACAACTGAACTTACTTATAGCAAAGCCATTTACGAAAAACAAACAAAAAAACAAAACAAATACATCTATAGCCCAGTAATGCTTTGTTAAAATCTACTAAAAACAAAGACAACGCTTTTAAGAAGCTTTGGTATGAATCAACAATTGACAGCTAAAAAAGGAGTCTGAGGCTCTCAGAACAATCAAGAATATTCAACCAGTAAACAAATTCTTGCTTCCCAAAGATTGCTAAGAACTATGAGCAGAATGATGACATTCTAAATTAACATGCTCCAGAGAAACACTAGTCAGAATCACAAGAACCAAACTCACTGCTGTTTAATATGAAAGAGACAAGTAGTGTAAAAAGATATCCGAAACTCAACTCTAGCAACTTCCTAGCAAACTTAAAAAACTTAAGGTATTTGCAACAATTATAGATAGATCTTTAGTTTCATGATTAGGGTGATAAGACTGAAATTATTTACATAAAGGAACCTGTGAACAATTCTTCTTAGCTTTGAAAGCCCTCTACACCCTCTGAATAGCCAGCCCTCTTACTCTGTTGCGCCTTCCATTAGGGTAAATCTGATCCCTTTCTAGACTCTTCTTGGTGGTGTCACTACAAGTGCCTAAAACAGCATCCTGCATTCTGTAGGCAGTTCATTAATTGCTACACATATATCTGAGATTCACATCTCAAAAATTTCCCTTCTAATACTGCTCACTCACCCCAAAAGGTTATCAAATCTTTTTTTTCCTTTCTCTTCAACCAGAAAGACAGTACTATTTTAACACTAAGACACTTCTCCCCTGTAAACTAAAACAAGTAAAACAAGACTTAAAATCTGTCCTCTACATTGTCCTCTACAATATTTCCCTACCTCACCCTGATAAATTTTAATTGCTGCCTTTTCATGCAGTACAATTCCAGAAAAAGTGAAAAATTAAGGACAAAGAATGCAAAAAGCCATGCACTCGCTGCACTAAATAGAACCTGACCCAAGGCAGTTTCTTCCCAAAGTTTCTAACAGTTTAAACAACCGCTCAACAAGACACAGCACTAGCTCCTTAAGTCCTTCCGCTCCGGTCACTCAGGCATGTAAGATCAATGATGTAATCGTCAGTAAGCCAAGGTGGGGGAACACTCCCGGAGCAATACTTTTCCCTGACCCCTGCATACTCTACTCCATTCACTGTTGCACAGAAGCCTGAAAAATCCTTTACATTAGAATTGTTATTGCAGACATGTCAGTCTTAGAAGAAAAGGAAAACAAATCTAAAGCCGAGAACCTTATCTATCTAAAATTATCAGCCAACAGGTGATGGTTAATAATAATAAAGTGTAAGAGTCCTGGAGGAAACAAGCATTACCACTTTGATTCTGTGTCTTCTCTATTCTGGAGACGTCACCTTGGAGACTATTCAGTGACTAACAAGCATCCACCAAGGAATGACTGCTGCATAACTTTGTGAATATACTAAAAACCCCTGAGAAGTACGTTTTAAAAAGGTGAACTTTGTGCTATATGAATATCTCAAGAATTTAAAGAAAATAGAAAACCCCTCCCCCACAAAGAAGGCAGGCAGTGAAAGCCAAGCACTACAGCACACACCTCTGTAGAACCGGAGCAGCACAACACAGGGCGCTGCCCTTTGGAGACAAGCGCTCCCCTGAGGACCCGTCTGAGGACTGCTGGTTTGACCCTACACTTGTTTTGTGACGGAAGGGTTCGGAGAGGTGCTGAGGGTGGGACAGTGGAAGAACACCACACCATCACTTTGAAGCTCAAGCTGCTCTAAAATCCGAGTGCTGTGGTCTGAATATTTGTGCCCGACCCCCCAAAATCTTAGGTTGAAAATCCTAACACCTGAAGTGATGGGATTAGGTGAGGCCTGTGGAGGGCTCTAATGAGTGGAGCCTTCAAGAATCAGACTGGTGTCTTCACAAAAGGGGTGGCACAGAGCTCCCCACCCAAGAAGTCAACAGTCCAGTTATTTAGAAGAGGGCCCTTGTCCAACCAGGCTGGCACTCTGATCTTGGACTTCTAGCCTCCACAATTGTAAGCAATAAATTTCTGTTGTTTATCAGCTGTAATATTTTGTAATTAGCAGACCAAATGAGCTAAGACGCCAAGTAACCCCAATTAACACTGCTAAACCTTTTCCTCATTTACTTAAAAAAAAAAGGACTGAACGAGGTGCAAACTGGAAATTAAAATAAATACATTCTACCATAGAAAATGTTTGTTCTAGTACATATAACCCTTGTCTTCTATATTTTTATTCATTTTAGGATCTCTACAATAAAGACCATTACTTAGCCAATTTACTTGGATCTGTAGAGAATTGAACTAAAATGAATTATACCTGAATGGGTTCTACTTAATCATGTCTTTGGAAGTGTGTATTAAATTTTCAGAGATTCTAGGTCAACACTGAATCCCAAGTTGGGATGGCTGGAAACAGGCATAACCAGCAGCCAGCCTCCCAGTGAAGGTGAATGACACTTTGTACAAAAGCATGTTACTCTTCAAAAAACAAACAAACAAACAAAAAACAATGAAAAGCATCTTCTTTCTTCTACTGATTGCTTGAGACACCCCTATAGATTTTCAAAAAGAGAGAAGAAACTAGCCTATTTTCAAGACAAATGACATATCACCCTAGACAGCGATATTTAAAACGTCTTCATTCTAGTGCTCTATCTCTAGATGACTTCAAGAGTGCTCCTGGTGTCCAGTCTAAAACACACCCGCCACAAATTTCAGCTATGGCTTAACAACAAAAAGGAACAAGTCAGCCCTACTGTTTAATTCCTCACTATAAAAAAATCGCAAACGTGATGGTTCATCCTTTGTAAATTTCAAAGTGCTATTTCCATCCCCCCACCCCCTGCTTCTCTAAGCATAGTTTTCTACTCTGATGGTGTTTTATGGACTTGAATGGGCTGGTACAGCAGTCCAAAAGTCCCACCAAACTCAGGACCTCAATTTTAAAAATCCACTCTTTTTCAAATAGATATCCAACATTAACTGACATTTTGTAGAAGCAGCTGGTAAAGTCTGTAACACTAAAATAAGTCTCTGGTAAAAAAGAAAAAGTTGACCATACTGTAGGGACTTTTCTTACAAACACTTCGCTACACATTTTTACATCTCTAACTTCCAGTAGGTCAGAGCAAAGGATTAAGAATAAAACTACAAATTAGCAAATACCAGGAAGAGGAAACATTCTCCTGGGTAAGAGGTAATGCCTAGTCACTCAACAATGACCCCCATTCCGGACCACTGCTGTATGGATGGATGGCCTTCCCTTGACGGCTGAGGGAAGACAGGCTGCAGACAGGACTAGAGTGGTGCTGGTGGCTCCGGAGAGAGGGCCAAAAAAGAAAATGTCTGGATAAGGGATCTGGCACGATAAGGCACTGCCAACAGGCACTTTTAGGAGCTGCTAAGAGGACTAGTTTAAGTAGCCAAAGTGGCTTTATCTAAGCAAAGAAATAAAAGCTAAACTTCCTTGCTGAAAGGAAAAACATCAACCACCCACACACAAGTGAAAGAAATACCAGTCAATAAACAACCAAATCCAAACTATGTACTCACATATGTACATACTTGCCAAAGTGTTTCTCCAAAGTCTTTTTGCCTCTAGAGAGAAAACTGTAGCAGAAGTTTCGGAAGAAACTAAAGTAGAGCACTTTTATGGTGTCCACTTATCTGAGAAATATTACAGTATAGAACTTAAAAGAGAAATCAACAATCTGCTCTCACAAATTGCTGGGAACAGCTACGATCCAATTCCATACCCTAGCTAAAATGCAAGGACAATCAGCCCTCTCTCTCCTTTTTCTCTTTAAGCCACTACTGACAGTTCCCCAAATAAGCACCTTTTATATAGGGAGAATACTTATGTTCTCTCAACTGGTATTCCTCCAAAGTCGGTACCCGAAAGCATGCTATCACGGAAGCATTCCCTAAATACAGGAAGATTTTTAAAGACCAAACTTAACTTGAAATCACTCAAAGTTTGTCTACTACCTATGGTCAGAACAGCACGTGACTATTAAGTTATAACAAATGCTCAAGTGTCTGAATAGACGAACTACTGACAAATGAACATAGAGAAAAGTGAATTCGTTATACCAAGCAACCTGAATAACAAAAACGATTTTGACACACTGAAAAATTCTAAACCTGTCACCGACGGATAAAAGTCCAAGTCCCACTTAATTAACACAAATTAATATAGTTCCCTGCCCATATTAAGTCAAGTATTCTAACTTTGTGATATTTTGTGAACTTTACAAGCTTACAAAATGCTAAGGGTGAAAAAGATCTTTGTATTGACAGCCAACAGTTTCGGCCGGATCACAAGACTGCAATGCATCTTGGGATTCCTTCAGGCCGGTTCGGTGCCCATAGATATTTAACACGTAATTACAGTTTCAATAATGGAAACTGCAGCAAGAGACGCTCTCTGTCCTAGACCTAAGGTGAACGGAAAACTCCAGCATTCGTCCACCCCAGTTCCTCGGACTTCTCAATGCCCACTCCAGGGGCTTCTGACTCCATCTGTCCTCACTTCTAGGCCCGGGGTTACAGACCCCGCCGTCGCTTCCTCTTCAGTTCCATACGGTTCCCACCTCCAGTGGGTGACTGTGGTCCCAGGGGAGGGGAGGGCCATCGGCCTCGCCAGTGTCCCCAGAGCGCCTCTCCCGCCCCGCCCGGCCTTCCGCCGCGGCCACCCCACGCAGGCCGACTCCCCGGCCCCGGGCCGCCCCACCCAGGACTGCCGGCGCCGGACGCCGCTGTCACCGCCCCACGTGCCGCCGGGCCCCAGGTCCCCGGGCACTGCGAAACGCGCCGCCAGACCCTAACGCATCCCCACCCCATCCTAGATGGGTCCGGGCCGCTACTCCCGCCCTAGCAGCCTAGCCTTCCTCCCGAGTCTCAGGGCTGCCCCGAGTCACGACCCTTTACCCGAAGGGCCTCCCGCGCCGCTGCCGGCTCCGTGGTTGTTGGCGGAGGCGCCAGCCTGGGGTGGCGGCGGCTGGGCCGGGCCCCGCAGGAAGGAGGGCACGAACTCGGCGGCGTGGACGTTGGGCACGAAGGGTTTGGCGTTGACGTTGAGTTGCCGGCTGAAGGCCGCACTGAGGTGTTCACGCTGGGCCTCTGCCACCGCCGCCGCCGCGGCCAAGGGACCACCGGGGCCGCCGCAGGGGCCTGGCCCGGGAGCTTCCATGTCCGCTTGGTCCCAGCAGTCGGGTGCCGAGTCGCTGCTACTGCTGCCGCTACTGCTCCCGCCGCCGCCGCCGCCGCCGCCGCCGCCACCACCACCACTGCCCGGATCCATGATCGGGGGGGCCGTGTGTGTGATGGAGAGAGGGCGGGAAATGGAGGCGGGGGCGACTGGCCGAGAAGGAGCAGGCCGCGCTGACCCCTGGAAGCGGCGAGGAAGAAGGGCCGAGGGCTAGCGGCACAATCCCTGGCGTGGTGGCGGCCGCAGCTCCAGTCCCGACTCCGCACTCGCAGCGGCGGCTCAACCTTCCTCGTGTGTGCGAGCAAATCTCCTCCCACCCAACCCCAATCACCTCCGACCGCCTCAGCGCCAACCCCACGCCAGGCGCGGGCCGACCTCTCGCCGCCACCCGTACCTTCGCCTCGGTAGTTCTCGGCGTGTGCGTTCCCGTTGCTGGCTATGTAGCGCGGCAGGAGATGGAACTACGAGTTCCGGCAGCGTCCGCGCGGCCCCGCTGCGGTTTCGCCGGGGCCGACGGGAGTTGAAGTTTCGGGGTCCGGAGCAAACGGAAGCCGCTAGGGCTCCCGGCAGGCACCGCGAGGAGGCGGAGAGTTGGTGGCCGCTGGGCGGCCTCACCTGTCACGGAGCGGGGGCAGGAAGGCGGAGAAGCAAGCCCCGGCACGACTCGCTGCAGGGTCGCGGGCTGCGAGCCTCTCGGCCCGCGAGGGTGGTCCGTGCGGCCCAGGATGCGGGAAAACGGGCAGCATTTCTAACGTGGGAGAGAAAGCTGTCAGCTCCTAAAAGTGCTTCCTTCTCTTTTCAGCAGCCTTCTCGGCCTCACTGTTTCCATACCTGTTCTCTCTCTTTCCACCTTCCTTCTCCCCTCCCCCAGCCAGATTTTGCCCTACATGTCAAAGCCGACGCAGAGCGTCTTTCATTTTAAGTATTCGTTTGGTGGAAGAGGCAGTAAAACCGTGAGACATCACAGCGTAAATTGCGATGTGGCTCGTAAAGCGCTCGGGCCGCGGCTCTGTCCGGGCAGAAGGTATTATTAACTGGAAACTTTCAATGACTCACTGTTTGACTAGTCATTTAAATCCTTCACCCGAACTTTTCCATCCCCTCCTGCTTCCGGCCAAGGGCTTTGCGAATTAAAGAGGATTGCCGTATTCTTGATGTATCCAACTCTACCCAACTAACACGGTTATGTTGATGCGTCCAGCTAGCTTCTTAATGCACCAGGAGATGAAGTGGTTTTCTTTCGAACGGTCGGATTCGCTCAGGTTTATTCCTGTAGTAGTTTATTGACTGCATCGCACGCCGAAAGGTTGCGTTTAGGTACACATGTGAAAAGAAAAAAAGCAAAAGAGAAATACTTCGATCCAACTGAATGAAGTAGGAAAATAACGTGGCTCTGAAGATCCGTTAAGTTTTCCTATCGTTCACTCATGCTTTCCACACGAAAAACAGTTATTTTTTCTGCAAGGAGCGTAGAAAAAAGTGCACCTAACCTGCTATTAATTAAAGAATAAAGGCATGGGCACCAGAGACTAGGTATTTCTTAATAACTTTATGCTAAGGTCCAAAGTCTAGATCTTGATATAAATTTTTTAAAAAGATTTTATTTATTTATTTTTAGAGAGAAGGGTAGGGAGGGAGAAAGTGAGGGAGAGAAACATCAGTGTGTGGTTGCCTCTCATGTGTCCCCCACTGGAGACCCGGCCTGCAATCCAGGCATGTGTCCTGACTGGAATCAAACCGGCAATCCCCTGCTTCACAGGCCTGTGCTCAATCTGCTGAGCCACACCAGCCAGGGCTTGTATAAATTTTAAGTTTAAACACATGTAGTTTAAAGATAAAAAAGAACTCAGCCTAATGAGACAGGTCAAGAAAAGAAGCTGTTACCTTTTGAAGTAAGTCCTACACTAAAGTGGCTTGAAATTGTGTTTAATATTAAACTAGCAAATTTTATGTATGTCTTTTTCTTTAACCCATAACACTTGAAAAATTAAGCACTACAAAATAAGAATAAATCCCCTGCTTGGTAGCTCTCAATTGGTTAGAGCATCATCTCAAGTCCCCGGGTTGCTGGTTCGATCCCAGGTCAGGGTCCATACACGACTAAACCAATGAACATGTAAGTAGGTGGAACGTCAAATCAGTGTCTCTCTCCCTTCCTTTCTCTCTCTCTAAAATCAATTTTTAAAAAAATGTTTTTAAATGTGAAAAAAACGGAGACCTCTGTTATATTTAACAAGACTGGCTTTAAGTTTCTTATCAGGTCTGTGGTCCATGCTCCCTGAAATCTTTTGGACGTTTTCCCCCCACAACAATGTATTCTTCTGATTAATACAAAGTTCTGGTTACAGCCTATTACAGTTTTCTGAACACTCAATTGACCCTTTCTTAAGAGTGGTCCACTTTAAAGTTGGTATTAAGTCATTGCCCTCAGATTTACAGAGAACTTACGTAGGAGACCTGCATTGCTATTGAATGAGATAAACATTTTCATCTTATATTCACAGGAAGAAAATACAATGTGTGTGGAATAAAGTGCCTTGTCACTCAAGGTTTACACTCCCCACCTACTCCAAAGAAATTGTCAACACAAGCAGCTGACTCAAACAGTGAACCACACTGTTCTCCCATCACTTTGTCACTGGATACCATACTTCAAAATGTGTCACCCATAGGGCCCTGGATGATTGCTCTGATGGCTTGATTCTTCACATCTAATTAGATCACATTAGAGTTTCTTTATGCCTGGTACTTTTCCTAGGGACAAAGATGGAAACCGCTAAGAC
Source organism: Macrotus californicus (assembly GCA_007922815.1). Classification (NCBI taxonomy): domain Eukaryota; kingdom Metazoa; phylum Chordata; class Mammalia; order Chiroptera; family Phyllostomidae; genus Macrotus; species Macrotus californicus. The sequence goes on from VMDR010009371.1 coordinate 21,945, forward strand.
TGTAGCTTAGAAAAGCAGTTGATGTCATTAACTTCCATATCCCTGGATAGGATAATTATGGATATTCAGGAAAGAATCCACTCCATTGGTTTGCAAAAGCCCTGACCAGCTAGGGTTAAGGCACCTCTCTAGCCAGAGAGTGAGAAGTGCTTCTTTTGTTTTTTGTTTTTAAGATTTTTATTTATTTTTAGAGAAAGGGAGAGAAACATGGATGTGTGGGAAATAAATCAATCGATTGCCTCACACACATCCCCACCTGGGGACCTGGCCAGCAACCCAGGCCTGTGCCCTGACTGGGAATCGAACCAGCATCTTTTTGGTTCACAGGCCGTCGGTCTATCCACTGAGCTATACCAACGAGGGCAGAAGCGCTTCCTGATAATAACAATTAAGCTAAGACTGAGGAGCTTGAGGTCAGGGTCTGGCCTCTTTTCTTCGTCTTTTTTATATTTCCAATGCCAGTAGAATGTCTGGCATTGAAAAGCAAACTTAATAAATGTTTAATGAGTGAATGGGTGAATTAATAGGGAGTTTGGGATGATACTGCCTTTTCCCCCTTTATTTAGGGCTGTGGAGACACAGGACTATCAACTTTGAGTTTTTCCAAGGACATCATGCTATTTTGTGATGCACACATAGGGTGAACTTAATAACAGTTGTGCTTCACAAAGCTACACTCAGTTCAAGGTCTGAGCCACTTCACAACAGATAATGCCCATCTTCCACTGCAAATTCCACCAGCTGGCATTCCTAGTAGTCTCTGGCTTTTGTTCTCTGCTGTGTTCCTATCTTCCCTTAGTTATTCTGCCTTTAAACTGAATCAGGGCCTCAATATTTGCCCCTTTTAGTCAATTACACAGTACTTTGTTTTGTTTTGTTTTTAATGTAAGAGTTTATCTTTTATTCTTTGACCATAAGGCTGATAGGAAAATTCACAGTCTCGGGGTTTTAGTGGGTAATAATGCAAATGGGCACTGATGTAGCTGTCCTGTTCCTGAAAATATTTTCCACAGAAATATGAGCACAAGTGTGAAAAGCTTTTCTTTCCAGCATTTTTGCAATAACTCCAACCTGAATGTTCAACCTAAGTGTTCATCAACATGGAACTAGTTAAACAAGTGATATTATTTCAATTTTATGGAATAACATGCAGTTATCAAAAAAGTAAAACAGATTAGGTACCAACATGGAAATCCACTTTTAATATATGGTAATGTAGGAGAAAAACGAGATATCTAGTATGTGTAGAATATATAGTAAATCAGTGTATCTAGTACAATCTTATTTCTTTAAAAATATCTATCTTTTTCCTCTCCCTGGTATGTTCTAGCTCCTTGTTATCATTCAGCTAGGTGTTGTGTCCTCTCTCAGAGGCCTCTCCTAGTCACCCTGGCCCTCCCCCAACTCACATCACTCTCTGCCCTCTTACCCAGTTTTATTTTTTCACAGCACTTGTCATGATCTGAAGTTCTTATGCATTCTCACATTTACTACCAATCCCCTCCTACTAGATCATTAATTCCAGTAGTCTGTCTTGTTCGCTACTATGTTCCCATCAGCCACAACATTGCCTGGATGGATAAAGTGTTCAGTGAACATTTGCGAGAGAAAGAAACATATGTATCTCTTTGTATGTTCTAAGACTTTAAAAAGTGTGAACAGTTACATATTAAACAGTCAATGGAAGTTATACATGTGGGGTAGGATTGGATGTGGAGGAGAGCCGCTGGGAGAAAAAATTAAACTTTTTTACTTACCATTTTATGGTTAGATTTTCCTACAACAAGCAAGTTCCTTCATTTTTTGATGCGAACTTCACATAACATAAAATTAACCATTTTGAAGTGAGTAATTCAGTGGGATTTAGTGCATTCATAGTATTGGATAACCACCTATGTCTAAATCCAAGACATTTTGATCAAACCTTATGGGTCTTGTCCCCATTCCCACGGGGACATGCTCTCCATTCTCCTCTGCTTCCTGCCTCTGGTAGCCACATTTCTATCTCTAGGCTTTACCAATTCTAGTTATTTCATATAAATGGAATTTTATAATATATAACCTTTTGTGTCCGGCTTTTTTTTTTTTTTTCTCACTTAGCATAATGTTTTCAAGCTTCATACGTGTTGTAGCAGGGACATCAGTTCTTCGTTCGTTTTTGTGGCCGAATAACATCCCACTGTCTGGACGCACCAAGTCTTGTTCATTCACCCATAGATGAACAGATTGGTTTTGTAACTTGAAGACGTTAAAGGTACAAGAAAAGGTGAACAGATGAAATTGCAGGAAAGTTTAGAGCCAACTTAATGGTATTGTAGCGACGTTCGCGTCCTGGTTTTGTTAGTGTTACTGCAGGTATGTAAGCTGTTACCATTGGCAGAGACTGGGTAACACGTATGTGGGAACTCTTGTAATGTTTTCGCAACTTCAGGTATTTATAATTATTTCAAAATAAAAAGTTAAAAGGATAAAAATTCTCATACTAACAAAAAAGCCATGTTTTCTGAACTCTTACAACCCACTTATAATGATACAGGCTTTAGCCTCGGTTCCCAAGTCTTTACCAAAGGCTTTTTCTGTCTTCCTCAAATAAGTGTGTTGGGCCAGGGTAGCACTGGGAAGGGGAATTTTTTACTTCATCTTTGCAAAATTGTATAAATATAGAATAGTACAAAGAATCACAAACGCATACCTACATGGAACCCTAAGATTATAAGTCATTAACCTCATGTCACCTTGCTCCATGGCTTAAGAACAAAAATAAAACAATTCCAATTCATGTGGCCCCTTTTACCCTCATGCCACTCCCATCCCACCTCCTCAAAAATGGCAACCCCTATCACATATTTGAGATGATCCATCTAATGTATTTAAAATTATATTTACATATAAAACATGCAAATCAGTGAATGACCACTACATTGTTGTAAAGCTTACATATAACATATAAAATCTGCTTTTTGCTTCATGTGTTTATCTTTTAACCTCTACAGAGTAATTCCATCTCTGTTTATGCCTCTTTATTATTTACTCTTTTCCTTACCGATAGGCTTTTAGGTTATTTCCAAAATTTTGTTCTGCCAACAGTATTTGTACAAGTGTCAGGATCCTTTCAGAACAAGTTACAAAAATTTCAGTTCCAACTAGACGTAACCACGAGAAGTGCTTTATCTTACATAACTATAATCATATGGCAGGACTGACTTCTGAGACCTTCGGCTCAGTGGCTTCATGACATCACCAAGGACCCACATTCCTCCATCTCCCTGCTGCCTGGGGTGTTGGGTCATCCTCAGCGGGTCCTCAGGTGGCTGCAGGTTTCCAGATACAAGAAAACATTCCACTGCCAGGTCCACAGAACTAAGACAGAGCATCTCATCCCGCGGTTCTCTTGTAAGAAGGAGAAGATTTTGTCAGGAGCCCTTCAGGAGGTTATCTTCTCCCCTGACATCGGCCTGCATTGGGTCACATACCCAATCTTGACAAAGAGATCTCTTCTTTCTATTGTGGGAAAATACACATAAGACTTACCATTTTAATCATTTTTTAAGCGTGCCGTTCAGGGGCAGTGAGTACACGCACATTACTGTGCAAACATCTCCGCCATCCATCTCCAGAACTTTGTCATCTTTCCAACCCGAAACTCTGTCCTCACTAAACAGTGACTCCCCGTCCCCTCTCCCCCGGCCCTCGGAAACCACCATTTCATGTTCTGCCCTGTGATTTTAACTGCCGCTCTAGGTGCTTCCTGTACGTGTGATCCTGCAGCGACAGGTGCTTATTTCACTTGGCATGTTGTCCTCCCTTTCATCCACGTCGTAGCATTTATCAGAATTTCCTTCTTTTTGAGGTTGAATAATATCACGTTGTCCATGTATACTACATTTTGTTTAACCCTTCATCTGCCATTGAACGCTTGGGTTGCTTCTACCTTTTGGTCATTGTGAATAATACTGTTATGAAAATGAGTATACAAATATCTGCTCAAGTCCCCAATTTAAAATCTTTTAGTGATAAAATTGTCGAATCATATAGTAATCCTATATTTAATATTTTGAGGAATAGTCATACTATTTCATGTTACATTCTCACCAGCAATGCACTGGGGTTCAGTTTCTCCACATCCTCACCAGCAGTTGTTATTTTCTGTGTCTTTTGTTTTTTTGTTTTTTGTTTTATAAGAGCCATCCTAATGGGTGTGAAATGGTATCTCACTGTGGAAAGGGATCTCTTTAACTAGTGGTTTGCACTGTGGGTTGCACATTCAAATCACCTGGGGAAACTTCCCACCTATGCATCTCTGGATTCTGATTTAATTGGTCTTGGGGAGGACCTGGGCATTGATGCATTTTAAATACACCCCATGGGAGGGCTCTCGGTGAGGCCCAGTTTGAGAACCACTAGGCTAGGGACCAGCCATCTCCCCAAAGCAGGCACTGGAAGTTGGAGAACCAATGACCGTGTTCAGTGCCACTCAGAAGTGAGACTCCTGAGTCCTCAGTGGAGGTCCTGTCTTACTAAGTACAACCAACTCTGAATTATTCATAGAAATTTAGAGCCAGAGGAGCATTTTAGCTCAAATAACTATAGTGGACAGAAAATATGCTGTTTGCTGCTTGATTTTCTCACCCAGCAAAGATTTTGTCAGCATGGGCAACCAATCAATACTGTAGAAAATTGGCTGGTTCTGCACTTTGGCCAGACTTCCTTCTTTCGTATGGTTTCTTTGTTTTTAACAGCTTATTGAGATTTCTTCACATGCCATACAATATACCCATTTACAGTGTGCCATTTAAAAGTTTTTATTACATTCACTGTTGTGGAACCATCACCAAATTTCAGGGCATTTTTTTAAAAAGCTGGACTAACGGAAATGCAGTTTGGAATTAAATGACCCAAAAGCCAACATCAAGTGGAAAAGAAGCAGGAAAAGGGGGTCTCCACGAGTCACGAAATACATAAAGAATTCTTCACAAAGATGACTGCACTGGGTAAGATAAAAATGGTAACGAAAGACTGGATGGCTAGCCGAGGATGCTGCTCGCGTTGTTGAAAGCTGGAGATGCCAACAGAGCCAACGCTGAGCCTGAGAGCTCTGTCTTAAGGGCTCAACGGACCAGTTCTTGGACCAGAACTGGCTTCCTCACCAGTTCCTGTGGGTTAACTACCTTTTCACTGAACTGCTGCTAAAACCAGCGGTTCTAGTTTCCCCAGGAATTGGAGATGTTTCTGCAAGTATATCTTGTCACTCTGCAGGCCTCATTTTCCAAGACCACCCATCTGGAGGAAATGCTCCGCCAGTGCGATCCTGGGTGCCCTCTGTGACTAAAATCCTGGAGGTTTACTGATTGCTGACTCTGCTGGGTTTCCCTGTAAGTGGGTCTGTCTCCCTGAAGCAGAAAGTAACTACCAGGACCACCCAAAAAGAACTGCCTTCTATCCTCAGCCAGCTCCCTCTGTTAGCACAGCCTGGCTGTTAAAAGTTGTCTCAACAGCCGCAGTCCCCAGGTTCCATTTGGCTCCTTGATTTACATCTGAATGAGCTGCCTCATTGTAGTGGTTGTCTCATTACATCCCTTTGTGACTGTAGAAGACCCGTAATAGAGAGCACAGAGATAGTCTGGTAATAATCAGTTGACTCAGATGAAAAGTTGATTTATTCTGCAGAAATCAGGGTTCATTCTTCCTGAAGTATTAACATACTGCTTATTATGCTTTACACCCGAGAACCTGGCACCTTTCTCTCCAGGGTCCAGCACTCTTGCACAGACCATCCTCTGGGGACTGAGGGGGGTGGCGCTCCCACTAGGTTCAGTAGTGTTAAGTTGCACGCCTAGCCTATTAAATAGTGTATATAACTATGCAATAATAACAATGGTACTTTACTTATAACTGCTATCTTATTATCTCTACTGTTTTTTACTTTAAAAGTTATGATAAAATACACCTAACAAAGTTTATTATTGTAACCATTTTTAAATGTACAACTCCGTGGCATTAAGTGCATCCACATTGTTCTGCAACCATCACCACCCTCTTCCCAAACTGAAACTTTTTAAACAATTACTTCCCCTTCCCCCTTCCCCAGGCCGGTGGTAACTTCCATTTTATTTTCTGTCTCTATTAATTTGCTTACTCTAGGTACCTCATAAAGGTAAATCATATAGTATGGGTTCTTTTGTGTCTGGCTGATTTCACTTAGTGTGTTTTCAAGGTTCATTCAACTTCATTCCTTCTTATGGTTGAATAATATTTCATTGTAAGTGGATACCTCGTTTTGCATCCGCCGGGAGACACTTGGTGGTTTCCACCTTTTGGCTATTGTAAATAATGCTGCTGTAACCATTGGTGTCCAGGTATCTTGAGTCCTTGCTTTCAATTCTTTTGGAACTGCTGGATTATTTGGTTATTTTCTTAAATGTAACTTCAAAGTAACTTCAATGTAACTTATACACTATTTAATAGGCTAGGCGTCTTTAATGTCACAACAGCCTTGGAAATCTGCGTGCATTAGCCCCATTTTCAAGGGGAGAAATTGGAAGTCCAGAGAGAGTGAACGACTTGAAGCAGGGGCTGTCGGACTACACAGCTAGCGTTCATTCTCCACGTCTGCACACATAGAATCCTAGCATCACTGGGGTCTTGCGTAGGGACACAGAAGCCGCACAAGCCAGCACCCCTAAAGAATGTCTTCTAAAGCTTTACTTTAACAAATGAGCTGCTTTCTGATCAGTTGGATTAAAAACAAATTTCTGGTTTAAAAATATCATCGATTCCATCAGGGTGGTTGTGTGTTCTATAAATGTCACTGATTAAAACCCTCATCAACTTCCAAAGAGGATTGGAACTATTTTATAATAGAATGGTAGAGTTTTATGCTGAAAAGCATAAAACAAGAAAAAAGTTAGAAATCAAGGTATAAAAAGAGGAGAAAAAGGGAGAAAGGATATAAGATTTTTTGGCTGAAGAAAGCTGCACGGACTGATCACAATGTATAGCTTAGAGCGGGGGAAAGAGAGATTATGTACCTTTCTTTGGTACTAGACTACACACCAATTCATTCATTCATTCATTCATTCACTCATTCACTCATTCACCAGTTTAATCCCTTTAGATATATAATCCCTCACTCTTGGAACAGACTTCCCTTTTCTGTCCTCAAGGACTCTGTTCTCAACACACCTCAGGGCAGTGGTTCTCAGATTTATTTTTTAATCCTCACATGAGGATATGTTTATTGATTTTTAGAGACAGACAGACAGAGAGAGAGAGAAACATAGATATGGGAGAGAAACATCAATGGGTTGCCTCCCGTATGTGACCCAACCAGGGACTGAACCCTCAGTCTCTAGGTGCAAAGGACAATGCTCCAACCAACTGAGCCACTAGGCCAGGCCTGGTTCTCAGATTTGAACACTATCAATTTGCCCCCAAAGACACTGGTGTGAGGTAACTCGTTCTAGGAACAGAAAGAACGTCAGGAAGGGAATGGGGCAAAAGAAAGGTGTGGGGTGGAATGAAATGGGAGACAAAGGCGAAGCCCAATCCCGCAGAGCCTTACTGGTAGCCGTGGCAATCTAGCAGAGCTGCCACGTCTGCCTTGGTTCCCACCATCTGTTCTCCGCACCAAAGCAGCTGTCATCCTCGGTGATGCTGCTGCTCAAAATGCTACGTGAGTTGATTTCTCATCTCCCAGAGATGAAAGCCAATGTCTTCATCATATTCTTTAAGGCTCTGCACCACCTGGCTTCCTGCCAGCACTCTGACCACTCTGCTCAGACACACTGACCTTGCTTGTCCTTAGACATGCCAAAACTACACCCACCTCAGGGCCTTTGCTCTTATTCTTTCCTCTGTTTGGAAACACAGATCTCAAGCTTAATGGTGACTTCACAAGAAGACCTTCTCCACTGCACTTATTACCGCCCAACATACTGAAGCATGGAAGTTAGGACAGGGAACAAAGGCCTCAAGCTCTACCCCTCCCTTTTTCTATCTTGGCTAGAATATGGAGACATGACCCTCACTGGCCACCTGTTCCCCCACTCCCCCCTCCCCAGTTTCCTGTAATTGAGACAAACAGAACGGTCTCAACCAGATTCGGCAGCCATACTGACCTTAAATTGACCAACAGGGCCATGAGGATGTATTTATAAATTTGCATTACGTTTTGGGAACCCCTCCCCAACCTGAATCACCTGGACAGTTCTGGAGGACCAAAAAGGAAATCACTATCTGAAGAGAAGGGATAAGGACGAGCCTTGTTGGCTGTCACCCCAGCAGTGTCAGAAGCTGAGGACCACCGTACTCTCTGCCCCTTAGCTACATTTAAAAAAATCCTTCCACCCAGACCCCATCCAGGCATCTCATTCCCCAAGGTCACCTGCTCTCACTGCTCAAGTGCATATTACTGCTTTAATAAATTTACTGTGCTTAGCTAAATCTTTCTGTCATGTTCTTGAATTCTTTCTTGTTCCGGGACAAGAATCTGGACCCTGGTATCTGGTCGAGGCTTCCTTTCCCCTCCTTCAGTGCCACCAGGCATCAGTATGACTTGGAGGTTTATTTGTTTCTTATCTAATCTGTGAAGGCAGGGACTTTGCATTGTGTCCAAGCTGCTTGATATAATACAGCACTTCCTTGAAAGAGCAGGTTAAAATGGGAATTGTTTTGTTTTTTATGACACCTACATACTTAAAGTCTCTAATCGTGCATACATTTGCCAATATCTAGAGGTAGGACCACATCTTTTCTTGAAGAACAGGTCCCGTGGGTGGGGTCCTTGATCTAGTCTGAGAGAGGCAGTAGCCACCTCTGCCTGACTTTTGCACAGGGACATTTATGGAAGGCTCTGTGGTGGTCATGGAGTTGAGTCCAGGGTTTTTTTTTATTGACTTAATCCTTATGGTATTTCTTTCCATTACTGTTTAGTGCCCTTACACTCTCCTCCCCCAGCAATCACCACACTGTTGTCCATAGCCCTGAGTCTTTTTTCCTTTTCTCTCAATCCTCCCACTTCCCCAGCCCCCCGCTAGCTGTCATCTTGCTCTCCATCTATGAGTCCTTTCCCTTGTTAGTTCAGTTTGTTCATTAGAGTCCACATATGAGTGAAATCATATGGTATTTGTCTTTTTCTGATTGACTTATTTCACTTAGCATGATGTTCTACAGGTCCATCCATGGGTAAGATTTTCATGGCCAAGTAGTATTCAGTTATGTAAATGTCCCATAGTTGCTTTATCTATTCATCTACTGATGGACACTTGGGCTGCTTCCATATCTTGGAGATTGTAAATAACGCTGCAATGAACATAAGTGTGCTTATGTTCTTTCAAATTAGTGTTTTGGATTTGGATATATTCCCAGAAGTGGGATAGCTGGATCAAAAGGCGGACCCATTTTTAATTTTTTGAGGTAGCTCCTACTGCTCTCCCCAGTAGCTGCCCCAGTCTGCATTCCCACCAACAGTGCAAAAGGCTTCCCCTTTCTTCTCATCCTCACAAGCACCTGTTGTTTGTTGATTTTTGATGATAGCCACTCTGATAGGTGTGAGATAATATCTCACTGTGGTTTTAATTTGCATTTCTGTGATGATTAGTGATGTTCAGCATCTTTTCGTATGTCTATTGGCCATCTGTATGTCCTCTTTGGAGAAGTGTCTATTAAGGTCCTTTGCCCATTTTTTACTTGTGTTTGTTTTTTTGGTGCTGAGTTTTGTATGTTCTTTATAAATTTTGGATATTAACCCCTTACCTGATGGATATGTTCTCCTATTCTGTGGGTTGTCTTTTTATTTTGTTGATGTTTTCATTTGTTGTGCGAAAAGTTTTTAGTTCGATGTAGTCCCATGCATTTATTTTTTCTTTTGTTTTCTTTGCCTGGGCAGATATATCTGATAAAATATTGCTACAAGCAATGTCCGAGATTTTGCTGCCTATATTTTCTTCTAAGATTTTTGTGGTTTCAGGTCTAATATTTAAGTCTTTGATCCATTTTGAATTTATTCTTGTGTGTGGTGTAAGAAGGTGGTCTTGTTACAGAACCAGCCGATGATGTTCTGGAAGAGCTGTGGGGTTCAACTGCCCGCCGCCAAGCAGCGTGACTCCCAAAGCAAGAGTTCGGTGAAAAAGGAAAGGGGTTGTTTATTTAAAGGTTTTACAGATTCAGAGTAATGGCAGATTTCTCCCATTAAGTCCCCCTCCCTTTTAAAAACACCACAAACCCCATAGCCCCGCCTTCCTCTGCCAAAACAGGCCAGTTGCAGAATACACCACTTAGAGGTACTATTTCAGAAAAGCAGAAGTGTGCAGCTCAGCATTCCCAGTCACAGTTCAGCTCCAAGCATCTCTCACAGATCTGGGTGGCTAGGCAGGTCCCCTGCAGCACCGCCAGCTCTGCTGCTGTCCTCTCAAGGCAGATACCCAGGCAGACCTCCCGGCCTCATGGTAGGCTTACTCACAGGCAAACCCACAGACTGACCTATAGGCAGACCTCCTCTGACCTTGTGGGTCTCTCTCCTGACTTTCAGACCTCCCAGCAGATCTCCTCTCTAACTGAAGACTTCGGGGTTCTCCCCTCCTGACCTTCAGCTTGCCTTAATTTAAATGCTTGTCTTGGAACTTCCTATGTGACCTCAAATCTGGCTCTTTCTATGGTGTGTTAGTGTCTGCCATTTTTGTCAGCTCCCCAGTGTCTTTGACCTTCTTTCGGCTGCCATTTTTAGTCAGGGCAAGAGGTCCCAAGGACACAGGGGCATCTGTCCCCTGCCTCTCTTGCAGGCACTGTATGAGCTTCCCGTCTGGCTCTGTCACAAGTCAATGCACATTCTCAGAGTCATGTACACAATTCCCCCTGGGGAGTAGCCCTTCAGGGAGTCACGGCTATTAGCTTGCCTTTATTATGTACTGTGTCTAAACCCTGCACCTTCTGCTCTTCCCTATCCCCGATTGTGGGGGTTGTTTCCCTACTTTCATGGGGTCCATGCTCTGTACCCCATTGCACACCACTATCATTTTTCTGCACGTATCTGTCCAATTTTCCCAACACCATTTATTGAATAAACTGCCTTTAGCCCATTATATGTGCTTGCTTCCTCTGTCAAATATTAATTGACTACAAAAGTGTGGTTTATTTCTGGGCTCTCTATTCTGTTCCATTGATCTCTGTGTTTGTTTTATGCCCGCACCATACTGATTTGATTACTATGGCTTTATTGTATAGTTTGATATTAGTGTGATATCTCCAACTTTGTTCTTCTTTCTGAGGATTGCTGTTGCTATGTAGGGCCTTTGTGGTTCCATATAATTTTTAAAAATATTTGTTCTAGTTCTGTGAAGTATGTCATTCAAATCTTGATAGGAATTGAATTGAATCTATAGATTGCTTTAGATAGTATGGACATTTTAATGATGTTAATTCTTTCATCCATGAACACAATATGTGCTTCCACTTATTCGTATCTTCTATTTCTTCAGTGTCTTATAATTTTCTGAGTACAGGTCTTTTATATCCTTGGTTAGGTTTATTCCTAGGTATTTTATTCTTTCTGTAGCGATTGTGAATGGGATTGTTTCCTTAATTTCACTTTCTGTTAGTTCATTATTGACATTTAAAATGCAGCTTACTTCTGGATATTAATTTTGGATCCTGCTACTTCGCTGAATTCATTTATCAGTTCTAGTAGTTTCTTG
>VMDR010009372.1:0-33637 GCA_007922815.1 Macrotus californicus
ACAGAGACAGAGAGAGCAGGGGAGGAGAAGGGAGAGGAGAGAACGGGAGGGGAGAGGGAAGGGGAGCAGTTTTGACTCCTAGTGGCTCAAATAGACTTGGATTAAGTAAGTACACATTCTCACACCAACCTCTGGGCCCAAGAAAATGGAATATGAGGTCATGTGTTTACCCGTGACAGGTCAGGGGACAGCGTGTCTTAGTAAAAGAAAGGAGGTGGGAATGCTTCCTGGGTAGACACAAAATGTGCTATAATCTACTATGGGAACTAACACAGATTTTATTTAACTTTTCATAATTGAGATCTGAAAATGAACAATGAAGAAAACTCACTCTCTTTTGTATTTGAAACTTGTACAGGTTAAAATTGCTTATGTGAATTTTGTTAATCACTGTTATGTTGACACCGAAGTGGAAATGAAAGAAATTTACACAAGTAACCACATTTGGAAATTATTTGAGAACTTCCTGGTGGATATGGCAAGGGTAAGTTACACTTCGACCACTAAGTACTACTTCATGTTCAGTAAAGTTGTCAATATATATTAGTTTGTTATTAAATGGAATTTTAGTGCCCTTTTTACATAGGTTAGAGAAGACATTTGGCAGATATCAATTGGTATTCAACCTCTTATCGTGAATGAAATTACAAATCACAGATGGAAAAGATCTCAGGAGGTCTTGACTCCTGCTTTTGGGCAGAGAGCTACTTGAGCGGACTGCTCAGGACTTAGCATTGCTCACTGTTGCTGATACAAGTCTTCTTTGGAAGTGTTCTCTAGTAACTGAATAAATACCTAGTGTTTTTACTCATGCCAGTCAAAATATATTCTGCTTTTTACTTTCAGTCCATTTCCTCGTGTTTGGCTGTTGGATGGGGGGTGGGCAGATTGAGGAGAACATGTGGAGCTGGTTGGCATTTTTTAGATACTGTCTAGCATATGTTTTGTTCCATTAATATTGAGCAAATGAATGAATGAATAAAGGCAGGAATCATTTTTATAGGTTACACTTAATTTTAGTTAGTATATCTTATCCCTTTTTTTTGCATGATGAATTACCATTATTTTCAGGGTCTATTATTTGAGTTTCTTAAAAAAAATCTTCTGTGGTTTTCTCTTTAAAGTCAAAGGACATAATGTTGGAATGAGTTTCACTAGTAGAGGGTAGACCAGTTATGATGGCCTATCCCAGTCCTCTGGTCTCCTGCATTCCTGAGTGCTGGTAGATGTCAGTGGGCCTCAGGTAGACGTGCTTGGAGGGGCGGGTTTGGTGAGGGCCACATATTCACTGTCGTATGAGAATGAATGCTGACTATTGTCCGTTAGTTCACTGCTTCCCCACAATTCTTTCTGGAAAGAGGGAAGCCAAAGGGGATGTAACAAAACATCAACTGCAGATCCAGATATCCAAGAGCAATCTTGGATAATAACAGAAATCATGTATTATTCCGGTCCAGGAACTGAATTATGTAGTTGAGGCTTGTAGATGAAATGTGCGTATTTACCTTTGGTATGGTGTAACATGAGTGAGATCTGCTGTGGCCAAGTATGTGCAGGGACAGTTTCTGCTCTTCATTTCTCTAGAACTCAGAGGCACTTGGTGCATTCCTCAGGAAAGCCTGCAGGTGTGGAGAAATCACCCTGTTCTAAGCAGGATTTACATACCACTCCTAATTGACACCCTATGCCCCACCCCCGCTGTGACCTTATGAAAGTCCTTGTACCTGATTGGCCACAAGTATCTCTAGAGACCTTGAAGTGAAGGATGGCTTATATGCTTATGGCAGCTTTAAAAATGCACGTGCGAAGAGATAGTAAAGAGATTATAGACTGATTCGCAGAGTTGCACAGTGCTATGGACTAAAGATAAGCTGGAAAAAGACCAAGGTCACATTCTAGGCAGCATGAGCTGCAAAGCTAAAAAGACTTGTATTTTTTAAACCGAAGAAAGCTGATGACAGCTGCCACTGATGGTGCTACCTTTGAAACACTCTTTCAATTGATGGGTTCAGAAGGCTAAGATGTATATATTCTTTTTCTAAAAAAGTATGCATGTAAGAAGGAGTTTTATTTTCATTGTTTTGAGTAGACAATTAATGTTTATTGTATAAAGACTCCGGGGGAACTTCAGGATCTTTGGAGTCTATTCACTCATTATGTCTTACCATGACAGCTTAGCTGTACTGCAAAAAGCATTTTTCTTTCAGTCTTGTTTCCCTCTTATTTATATTTTAAAGCAGTAGCTCTCTTATCTCCTTACCAAGAATGGCAAGGAGTCAGCCTTTCTATTTCAGGGAAGGGGCAGGAAACCTGGCTTTTCCATATCTGATGTGTCTTTCTCCCCTTGAAGAAAGATTAAGGAGCTACCACACCCTTTCACATTCAAATATAAAAAATGTGGTTAAATAAGTGGCCTTCTAGGCAAATTTTTAGTTCAGTAGAGCAGTAGTTCTCAAATTCTAGTAGTTCTCAAACATCACAATTATCTGGAGAATTTGTCAAATCACGATTGCTGGGCTCTACTCTCAGAGTTTCTGATTCAGTGGTTGTGAGACTTTGCATTTTTAGCGAGTTCCCAAGTGATGCTGAAGCTGCTAGTCCAGGGACAATACTTTGCAAACTATTACAGTTGAGCGTGGTAGTTAAGAGTAGTTAAGAAAGAGTAGGCTTTTTAGAGGTGTTAGCCAGACCAGAGTTCAAGTCCAGATTTTGCCTCTTACTAGCTCAGTTACCTTGGGCAAGGCATTTACTCCTCTGAGTCTGAGTTTTCTTATTTGTAAAAAGAATACAATAATAGCAGATTCCTTATAGGGTTACTGAGAGGATGCAGTGAGATATTGCATAGACCCTGCTTGGCACTTTCTTGGTAAGAGAGAGGGTAGTATCACCCATTTCATCCGTATCATTGTAACACCACTGGTAATATTATAAGTTTATAATAGCCTTTAAAGCAATTTCCAAAAGCTTCCCAAGACTACCAAATAATAATGTTGATGATAACCAATGGGAGCTCATCCAACATAGACAAGAGCCAGAAACCAGATCCATGAAGCTGGAAAAGCACAATGGACTAAATTCACATGTTGCAACAAAGGTATGAAATCCTGGAACAACTGATTTACACCAGTGAGGAGTGGTAAAGGTAATCCTGAGGGAGTATTTGGTGAATTGGACCTAAAGAATCATAGGATCTCATAGGAAGAGACCGGCGGTCATATAGATTTTAGCACATGCCTATATATATTTCCACGAACAATTATCTCACTATTTTTGAGACAACTGGTTTTATTATTGCACAATTTTAATTGTTAAAACCTCTTCTATTGAGCCGAATTTTTTATGTAGTGTAATTTTTACCCATTTCTCCTTTTGTAGCAACTTGAAATGATTCAGTTCAGCAAAGCGTAGGTGTCTACTGTAAGCAGCATATTCTCCTCACTAGTGATCGACTTTGAAATGATAAAATCGTACAATTTAAAGGAACTTAAGATCATTTAGGTTGACCTCCGACTGCACCTGAGTTGTGGAGAGATTGTATACTAGCCCAGGGACTCGCCCAGCTGTAACAGGGCCGGGAAGTCTGCTGCAATCAATCCAGTACTTTCCCCATAACAGCTTCTCAGACACGTTCTGATAGTCTCATCGTTTTCTCCATGTCTCCCAGTGGTTCCTCTTCTGATACAGTTTCTGGGCTCATTATTATTTTCAATATACTTTTGGGCTGTCTCTAATTGATATATATTTTTAAATATGTCATTTGGGATGGAACCCAAAGCTTCAGGCAGGGTCTGCCAGCATGAGGCAGATTATTAGTTTCATAGAAATTTGGTGAATAATTTTATTTATCAGGCACATAAAATACTAATAGGTAGTAACACTCATGCCACCTTGTACCTTTCTTCTGTTTCTCTGGAGTCAGCACTACCAGGAGTGTTTTTTTTTTTTGCCCCTCGGGTAAAGCTCTCTATTAAGACACCTTAATTAGTATCTTTCATTTTCCCGTTTACACCCTCTTTTCTTTTATCTTGTTAAGACCCACATCAGAAAATCTTTCTGAAAGACTTTTTAATAAACTGCTGATAGGTTGTGTCTCATACTTAGTCCATTCTGATTTGCTGGTGGAGACTGCATCCATGTCCTGTAAGTACTCCAGATTTAGGCAGGCAGCAAAGCCATTAGACCCATGAAAAGTTGTTCCGCTGTCTTCTGAGCACTTACCGACAGCTCGCTTTGATCTATGTTCCAATGCAGATAGAACTGGTGTTTATAGGGCAGAAGTGCTTTTCTTTGCCTTTATAACTGACTGTTCTGGCAGGGTCAGGGGGTTTGAGTCACGATGAGGAAGCACATGGAGGGAGGTGGACTGCGGTTAATGTTAGCCTCAGACTGTATTTTTTCTTTTGAAGATGTTTCCAATTTTGCCATCAATTTCAAGATTCTATAATGGCCAACGGTACTATAAGTGATGTATGGACAGAATGAAATTAGACCAAGGAATAACTTAAGAGGCACACCTAACACAGTGTCATGTCATTGTCCCATCAATCACTGCTTAACAAGATACATCAGAGTATTTTATTTTCAAATACATCACTTGAGCCATTCTTTCTCTTTACTTAGCTTACCAGATCACAGGAAGTAGGAGTAAAGACAAAATTTATATGTACTTTGAAACACACTTTCCAAGGTCTTTAATTTGTTAGGATTGAATAGGTTTTCTTTGACTGATGGTTTGCTTCTGTAATTTTCTTCACTTTCTTAAGTGGAATGAGCCATTGAAAAGTCACTTTTTAAAGGGTTCTTTTTATATGGTCTCATTAGCTAGCAATGCAGGGAAGTGGAGGGCATAAAATATTCTATAAAGCTTATTCTTGGGGTAGCACCTTTCCCTCAGGTGTAATTCTAGTTTCCTACTCAACCTTCATGCTGGATTGTAGTGATGGTTCCCACGTGCAATGAACGTTCTCGGGCTCTTCTGGATTGATGATTGGTTGGTCCCTGTCCCGAATCATACTTTCTGCCCTTCACAACATTGGTGGTAATTATCATAGTTGACGACTTCCTTCTTGAAACACTTTTTCAGTTGGCCCCGAGGATATTAGTCCTCCCACTTCATTGGCCACTCCTCTGTTTGCTGTTTCCAACGAGTCTGTCCAGCTTCAGACATTGGAATGTGCCAGGCTCAAATCTTAGACTTGCTCCCTTCTGTCTCTGCAATCATTTGCTTGCTGATCTCATCCACTCTCCCAACTGTGATAACGGGCTGAGTGAAGCTAGGACCCTTCTTCTGTCTAGTCACGCATATGTAGCCACTTCTATTCAACACACCAGTGGAAGTCCTGGTCACAGCAATCAGATGAGAAAAGGAAATAAAAGGCATCCAAATTGGAAGGGAGGAAGTAAAACTGTCATTGTTTGCAAATGACATGATAGTATATGCAGAAAACCCTATAGACTCCACCAAAAAGCTTCTTGACCTAATAAGTGAATTTGCCAAAACAGCAGGATACAAAATCAATATTCAGAAATCAAAGGCATTTTTGTGCACCAACAGTAAAGTATCAGAAACAGAAATCAGGAAAAAATCCCATTTGATATAGCAACAAGAAAAATAAAGTACCTAGGAATAAACCTTACCAAGGAGGTAAAAGACCTGTACTCAGAAAACTATACAACACTGAAGAGAGAAATTAAGGAAGACACAAAGAAATGGAAGCAGGTACCATGTTCCTGGGTTGAAAGAATTAACATAATCAAAATGTTCATACTACCCACAGCAATTTATAGATTCGATGCAATCCCTGTTAAAGTACCAATGATATATTTCACAGATATAGAACAAACATTTCAAAAATTTATATGGAACCATAAATGACTCCGAATAGCTGCAGCAATTTTGAGAAAGAAGAACAAAGTAGCAGGGATCACAATACTTGATATCAAACTGTATTATAAGGCTGCTGTAATCAAAACAGCCTGGTATTGGCATAAGAACAGACACATAGACCAATGGAACAGAATAGAAAGCTCAGAAATAAACCCAAGTCTCTACAGTCAATTAATATTCAACAAAGGGGGCAGAAGCATAAACTGGAGCAAAAATAGCCTATTCAACAAATGATGTTGGGAGATCTGGACAACTACATGCAAAAAAATGAAACTCAATCACCAACTTACACCATATACAAAATTAAATTCAAGGTGGATAAAAGACTTAAATATGAGTTGTGACACTATAAAAGTCCTAGAGGAGAACATAGGTAGGAAAATCTCAGATATTCCGTGCAGCAATATTTTCACTGATATATCCCCTAGAGCAAGGGACATAAAAGAAAGAATAAACAAATGGGATCTCATCAAAATAAAAATCTCCTACATGGCTAAAGAAAACAGCATTAAAATGAAAAGGGAACCAACCATATGGGAAAACATATTTGCCAATGATACCTTGGACAAGGGTTTGATCTCCAAAATATATAAAGAACTCACACAACTCCACTCCAGGAAAACAAACCAGTTAAAAAATGGGCAAAGGAGTTGAACATACACTTCTCCAAGGAGGACATACACAGGGCCCAGAGACATATGAAAAGATGCTCCACATCACTAGCCATCAGAGAGATGCAAATTAAAACCACAATGAGATACTACTTCATACCAGTGAAAATGGCCATCATAAACAAATCAACAAACAACAAGTGTTGGAGAGGATGTGGAGAAAAGGGAACCCTAGTGCACTGTTGGTGGAATGCAGACTGGTGCAGCCACTATGGAAAACAGTATGGAATTTCCTCAGAAAACTAAAAATGAAACTGCCTTTTGACCCAGCAATTCTCCTGCTGGCACTATCCCCTAAGAGCCCTGAAATATTAATTCAAAAGAATCTACAGACCCCAATGTTCATAACAGCACAATTTATAATAGCCAAATGCTGGAAGCAACCTAAGTGCCCACCAGTAAATGAGTGGATCAAAAAACTATGGTACATTTACACAATGGAATTCTACTCATCAGAGAGAAAGAAGGAGCTCCTACCCTTTGCAACAGCATGGATGGAACTGGAGAGCATTATGCTAAGTGAAATAAGCCAGGCAGTGAGGGACAAATACCATATGATCTCATCTATAAGTGAAACCTAATCAACAAAACAAACAAGCAAGCAAATTATAACCAGAAACATTGAATTAAAGAAGAAACTGACAGTAACCAGAGGGGAGGTGGGAGGGAAGAATGGGGGGAAAAGAGGGAAGGGTTTTCAGGAACATGTATAAAAAACACATGGACAAAACGAAAGGGGGGTAGTATCATGGGTGGGAAGTGGGGATGGCTGGGGTGGGGCGAGTGGTGGGGGAAAATAGAGACAATTGTACTTGAACAACAATAAAATATGAGAAAAAATTATATTTTAATTAGGTAAAACTAAATAAAATAAAAATTCCAGTTCCTCAGCAGCACCAGCCACATTCAAATGCTCAGAGAGCACATGTGTCTAGTGGTTACTGGTCTTGGACATCACAGATTAGATTTCTGTCATGGCAGACAGTCCTGTTGGAATGTGCTACTCTAGCATATGATAACTTATATAACCCGCTCTGTCATCTTTGGCAGTGTAGCAGTTACTTTTAGAGCAGAAGAGACAAGGGACATCCTATATGCAAGGGAAGAAATGTTAGACATAATTATGCCTCAAAATTTCACTTAATGTTTGTTTTTCCAATAAATGATTTTAAATTCCTACTTTGTGCCAATATGCTCATTACATGCAGCAGTGAGCAAGTCAGACTAGTTCCTGGTGTCCAGGGACTTATTATAGTCTACTGCTGGGGACAATTTTTACTTGTTTTTCTAGAAACCTCCATGGATGTTTCCTCTCTTCCTTCAATTCTTGGTTAAAATGTTGCCTTCCCCAAGCAACTTAAATGAAACAGTAATCTTTGACTACACCCTCTCGGTCTGCAGCAGCCCCTATACTGCTTGCCCTTCTTTATTTTTCTCTAGAGTCTATTATTTGCCCCAAATTAATACTTATTTATATATTTATTAATTTGTCTATTGTCTATTTCTCTTAATTAGAATAAGGGCTCTAATAGAGTAGGGGCTTTATTTTATCTGGTTCACTGCTCTTAACTCCTAATCCAACATTTACTTATAACATCATAATTTATGTCCCTAAGTGAAAATCCATGGCATTTGACAAACAGATAGTAAAATTCATCTGGAAATAGAAAAGGACAAATATTTTAACATGTGAATTTATTGTTTTCTTGGGAAAGGCAGTGATGGTAGATTTTTTTTCCAACTTGTAAAACAATTTACAAATTGAGAATCATTTCATTCTTACAGATTTGGATTAAAATGTTTACAAATGATGAGACATGGCATATAGCAGAGAGATGGGTAAAGATTTAAATAGTGACTAGTGACATACTCTGATGCAAATCTTAAGTAGCCTAAGAATGAGTCAAGAAATCACTATTCAGTAAATGTTTGGAGGACAGCTGGATATCAATATGGGACAAAATTAATCAGGTTGTAGAAATCAGGTCACCTACAGCAGCAAATTCTAGATAGCTTAAAGAGTTAACTGGGAGTGAAGATGTGCATAGGGATGATAGAAGAGCTTCAATAAAAAACTGAAACAAAAATATATAGAATATCCTTTTCTTTTGTGGGTTTTTTCTTCTTTATATTAAATAAACAGAAATGATCTGAATGAAAAAAATACTGCTTGAATGCTAAGAATTATTTTACCCAGACTTCAAAAAACTTTTTTTACATTCTACTAAATTTATATTTCTAATGATAATATATTCAAATTATACACACTTTGAAAATAATTATACTATTCATATTGTGATGAAGATATATTCAAATTATGTGCACTTAAAAATGATTTATTATAATAGAACATAAATCAGAAAAAATCTTGATTATAGTGATGTATTTAGTGGTTGTGTTGAAATGAAGACAAAAATAAATTTGGTGTAATACACATGTAATAATTTACAAATTATGTGTCTTATTTTGTTACTCAATACTTTGCCAGCTCATCAACAGAACATCCTGTCTGCACAATAATAATTAGTTTCATTTGTCTGACATTTTGCCTACTTTATTTAAGAAAAAAAATTTAAACCTAGACTTTTTATTACCCAGGATTTTGAGGGAAGCCTTTATCTAGAAATAAACTACATTTATTAATCCACTAACTAAAACAAACCCTGTTGGCTCTTTAACAAGTGTGCCTTCGTTGATAATGCCGGGTGATACTATGGTAGCTCTGGAGAGCCCCACACGATTCTGTGAGATGTCACTGGGTGAGGGGGAAGGATATTTGGGCAGGTTATGGCAGAATTGGTCTGCTACCTATTCCACTTTAATATATCTTTACCTCCCAGATCAGAAAATTTCACTGTAGAAGCCAGTGCTGGAAAGATACTAAATACAGTAAATCCTACTTCATATCCATCATGGGAAAATCAATTTTATATTAGTTCTGGGGCCACATTACATTTTAGTCCTTGGTTAGATGTTCCACAAATAGAGCCGAATGCAAAGTTAACCTAAAACAAAATAATAGTACTTTCTTATTCTTCCATTTTTTAAATTAATTGGTTCATTCACTTTACAACATTTGCTATGAGCATTTGTACTGAACATCTTGTTATGTCATGCACTATGTTATACGCTGGAACGATAATGAAAAGATTATGTAATTTGACATAACTTATTTCCTTTAATTGCATTTTCCCTACAATAACTCTATGAGATGACTTGTAATAGAGCCTTGTCAGGTAGATGTCATTTAATAGATGAGGAAAAAGTGAACTGCCCCAATGGGAAGGAACTTGGAAGCAAAACAAGCCCTGTTTTCTTTGTACCTCCATTTGACAAATAGTGTTGTTTTTCAAATGAAAACATTGGGAAACGTGGTTTGAGAAGGGAATATTTCTCTTCTGTGCATTTATTTGTGGGAACGGTTTTAAAGCAATATTACACTAAATTCTATTTATTCTTTTTCTTAGTCACCTTGTTGAAACATCTGGAACATATGGCCACCATAATATTTACCCACCATAATTTTGTGAATACTTACTTTCTTACTCTGCCCTAGTTTTTCCACATTGTATCCTCTCCTCCCTTTCTTCTTCTTTGTATCTTTGCTTCTTGTCTTTTCACCATCCATGGCTTTTTTCATGTGTTTTTAATCATGTATCTTAGCTTTAGAAATTTGTCTGCCCTGACATACTTGGAAGTTTACAGTTTGTTTACCAAATTTCATCACATGTAAAGCTCAGAGTCTGTGTTCTTCTCTGGTTCATCCTCAGCTCTGCCATTGTCTCTTCCTGCTTTCCCTGCCCTGAGAAGCAAGCCCACAAATGCACACATCCATGCTTCCCAGAGAAATCTGCAGATTAAAAAGTCAAAATTTTCAGAAAGGATTTTATCCTCTTTGAGCTTTCTGTTTGGCTTGGTACTGTAAGTGAAAATGTGTAGTTATAAACCGCCATTTCAAAAGCAGAAGAAATGTTATAAACAACCATTTAGGACAATTTTTAGAAGGTCCCAGCACTGAGTTACAATCCAAAGATGTGATGCAACGTGTCGTTTGTTTTTACCCCCAGGTTTGCAACACAACCACAGACCGGAAGCACGCAGACACCTTCCTGGAGAAGTGCGTTACCGAGTCCATAATGAGCATAGTGAGCGGCTTCTTCAACTCCCCTTTTTCAGACAACAGCTCCAGCCTCCAGGTAACTCAACAAACAAGTGCAAGAGCAATTCTTTCTCACAGAATTGATTCACCACATTTGAATGGGGAAACCTGTAGTCTGGTCCGGAAGTCACTTCCTACACTTCTGAAGGTCACTGTCTGTCAGATTAATTTGCTATTATCCTTTCTGAGTTTACCAAACTCATTTCAAATAAAGAGGCCCAATCTTCAAGTTAAATTATTCTTGCTCTCCCTCTGCACACAATGGGAACTTTCATATTGTTTATGGACTGTTTGCCAAGTGGTGAAATAAATTACATAATTCTTTAAATGGGCAGGCATTTTTGACAGAGTGATTTCACTTCAGTAATTTATCCTGAAAGAATTAGCAGGATTTTATATAGTAAGATTTTTCATTCAAGTCTGTAAACATAAAAATTGACATCTACCACAAACAGGGGAATAGCTAAATAAATTATAGTATATCTATAGCACGGCTTTTTAAAAATTATTTTAAAAGAAATATTGATGATTAGGAAAATGATCATGAAGTAAGAGTAAGGGAAACAGGCTACAGAATTGCCTTATAGCATCACCCAAGTGTATACGCATGTATGCATGGAAAACTCAGTAAGTATCTTCACAGTTGTGATACTGATTATCGTTACGTAGTAGGGTTATTGGTGATTTTCATTACTGTGGTTTCCAAGTATTTTACAATGTTTAGGTATTACTCTTATAAAAATATAATTTTAGTGCTACTTTCTTTAGGAAAAACTTTAAAACAGTTTGCTAGAACCATTTGAAAATTGGTGTCTCCTCTGCTTACCCTTTGGGTGAAATCAGAACATACAATCAAACAAATAAATCCAGAACACCTTCTCTGTATTTATACTGCTAAATAAACCAGAGGTTATAAAAAATATACTTACATTCATGTCCTTGACTTCAAGAAATGCCATATTATTTCTGACTAAGAACATAGTTAAAATGCAAACAATTGATTTTTTATAGAGCCTGCCAGGAAGTGGGTACACAATAAATATTTTTTGAATGAAAATGCACTAAATAGCTCTGAAGCTGAAAGATGGTGTGTGTTTTGTCTTGATGAGCCTTTTGGATAACGCGTAGACACTGCATCAGGTGTGTTGATGGCTCAGTGGCCTGCCTGGCACCTTTCTCTTTTCAGACGCATCAGCCAGTTTTCATTCAGCTGCTGCAGTCTGCCTTCAGAATTTACAATTGCACCTGGCCAAACCCGGCCCAGAAAGCCTCGGTGGAGTCCTGTATCAGAACTTTGGCCGAAGTGGGTGAGTCAGAGTGTCTGGTTTTACTTACTTTACACTTTGTTAAAGATTCAGACTTTTGGCTAATAGGGAATACAAGCAGCTTGTTAGCTTACAGTGTAAGAAGAAAGCAGGTACAGATTCTGCAAAGCTGAGCAGCCGTGATCAGTAAGCGAGTCTGAGTATTGCATAATTTGGGGGAGGAAAATATAATTATTATATTTCTCTTAAAAATATTTAAAAATGCATTTTTTGTTTAATTGTTCTATTTCTAAATTTAAATTTAATATTGCATATGGCACTGTAAGCCAGCTCAGTGAGATTTTATAGGAATGGGTTTAGTTTAATTATCTCAGATTTTACTTTTGAATTATCTGTTAAGTAGCTTGGCTTATTAATACCTTCATATGGTAGTAAGACTATTGGAAGGTTTTTTAGTTTTCTAATTGTGTTTGAAACCCATCTGTATTTATTGAGGGTCTATTGTGTGTAGAAGGCCTCAGAAATGACAAATGGCAAAGGTTAGTAAATTCTGAAGAGAATGTCTCATAAATTTCTTTTCTCTTCTTTTTCCTTTTCCCTCCCCTCCCCTCCCTTCCCTTCTCTTCTCTTCTCTTCTTTTATTTCTTGTTAATTAGGGCCATCCTATGGTTGGCAGAGGGGAGGAGGGGAAAGACAGACTTGGCTGGACTTAAAAATCAGAGGAGCTTGACCATTCCTTCTGTAAGGGGGGATCCGCAGACACTGGGAAGGGCAGCTTATAGTGTGTGTCACTACCGCTGACATTTATTGAGCACTTACCATGTGCAATGCTGAGCAATTTACATTTATTATCTTATTTAATCCTTAGATAGCTTTATTGATTATTTACATTTTGCAGTTGCGGAAACAATTATCTAGATAATATAACTTGGCTAGGGTTGTATGTGCTCAGTAAATGTTTGATAAGTGAATAAATGATTTAATTAATTGATGACCATTTTACATTTTTTAAAGTTTTCCACCATACCTAAGTGCTATTGACAAAATTTAATGACTGCTCAATTTTAATTAGAACAAATTAAAAAGCAGTTATAACCCAAGAGGATCAATTGAAAATTATTACAACTAAGTGACTAATAGGGTTTATCTAGGTGATCAACTATAAATAAGTATTAAACTTGATAGATGATTTTGGTACACTAAAAAGAAACAGAATACATTGTGACAAAGATATTTGTCATAGCAATAAAGATATTAAATACTTAAGGGAAAACTTAAGGATGTGAGAGAATATATTATAATTCTTTGTTGTGGGGTAGGAAAGATTTTAATAAACGGAGATATATACTATTCCTGGATTGAAAAATTCAATTTGTAAGGATGCCGGACATCGCTGGAGGCAAAAGTGACAAAACTGAAGCTGCTGTACTTTGGAGATGTCATGAGAAGGCCGGGTTCTTTGGCAAAGGCAGTACCACTGGGAAAAGTAGAAGTTAGCAGGAAAAGGGAAAGGCCGATACCAGATGGGCTGACTCCATAAAGGAAGCCATAGGTGTAAGTGTAAGAGCTAAGCAGGGCTACTTTGGACAGGACATTGTGGGTATTACCCATTCATAGAGTTGCTCTGGGAGCCGACTCAATGGCCGGTAACACAAGCATGCTGGTTCTCCTTAAACGATAACTTCGATGCTTCCAAACCCAGACCTCTCCCTCGCACACACCTTGCTCTCCTCACAGCCCACTTGGGCTTAGGCTCCCCATGCTGGGCCACACCCCACAAGGATTTGTCCTCTGGCATGTTGGCCTCTGATCCCCTCCCAGGGAGGCTCCCACAACCTGTTTGCTCCTCCGAGAGCAAACAGATGCTTGCTCCTCCGAGAGCCACCATGTTCTCCTAGTTTGGCCTCTGACTCTCTGTGTGGGGTCACTGGGTCACAGGAATATCCTCATCACCTTTGATATTCTGCCAGGTTCTCCTTCAGTGTGGATGCCCTCTTCACCCCACTCACGTTCCAATTCTCCACTCCAGAAAGGCATCCACACAGGCTCCTTTGCTCCATTTTGAGCTCCCGTGCCCTGGACCACCTCATCTCCTGGTGTACTCCTTGCCCAGAGTGGACCCTGAACTTGGCTCCTCCTTAATGTTTCAGGACTGAGTGGTTCAAAAAGGGAAGGGAACCTTTTTCTCCACAGGAAAAAAAAAAGGGAAGGGAAGAAATCAAGGAAGAGGCCATAATGTGTGTCAAAAATAAAAAAGGACATAGAAGAGAACCTAGTTTTTATTTTAAAAAGATACATATAGCAAAATGCCCAGAAGGCTATAAATAAAATATTAACATTGGTTTTCTCTGAGTGAGGGAATTATAGATGAATCCGCTCCTGTTGTTCGTGCTTTTACATAACTTGAGCTTCTAATAGTATACTTTTCGAATGATAATAAAACATTACTAAAATTTTTATTTGGATCAAGTCAGCTGGGAAATAGAGCAACCATTAAAAGACAAAATTCAAACGAAAAGCAAAGAAATATGATGATGTTATTTTTTCCCACAGGAACACATTGCCTCAGCTGCTGAGTATATTTCTATTTTTACATTTCAAGGAAGTCTCCCCTCTTCCTCTTCTTCATTTTTCCCCTCCTCCTCTTCTTCCCTCAGTATTGAGCAAATG
The DNA here is from genome assembly GCA_007922815.1 of Macrotus californicus. NCBI lineage: Eukaryota > Metazoa > Chordata > Mammalia > Chiroptera > Phyllostomidae > Macrotus > Macrotus californicus. Next base: position 14,653 of record VMDR010009372.1, read on the forward strand.
CAATGGGGGAAGACACCAGTCGGCCCTACACAGAGCATGATGGTACACTGTTCATAACAGTTAGAAACTGAGACACAAAGGACTTTGCAGCACAAGTGAGGTCCCGCACTGTGCCTTCCGTCTGAGGCTGACCTCAGAGGCTTTCCCTGGGTGGTCCAGGCACTTCTTGGTAGCAGGGTAGCAGAGCTTTGGGGATTTAAAATGGTCTCTGAAACTACATTGGTCTAAAGATACCTTTTATTTCTAAGCTATAAGATTTCTTTGTCCACCATTTCCTCTACTGACCAAAAACATGATTTAACAGGAAATTTTAGTTAACGTTTTATATGCTATGAAGACATGTGATGGGAAGTATTGTATAACAATTATTAAAACATTTCCAAATCTATAATTAAGAGAGGTTTGGAAGAGTAATATTTTGGTATAAAATCTGTTTCATCTTTGGGAGAAGGCATGTTTTATTCTTCCTCTTCTGTGTTTTTCTCCCCACTGCTCCTCTGCATCTGTACCTCCTCTTCATCCCTCTCCATAAAGGCCTTGTTTCACCCCAGATGACTTCCCTCTTGGACCCGTGTGGGAATTCAGTGCCCTCTCCTTCTCTCTTTACTCATCTAAACAAATCTGCTACCTGAGTCATCTTCTGGAAGTGAAGTTCTACCTGTTCCAACAACAGAAACCCAGCCTTCAGAGGCGGCCCTTTGCCAAGCAAAGTAAGGATGGATTCCTCATTGCTGCATTAGTGGTTTCCACAGCACAACCCTACCTTCTTCCCTTTCACCCTCACTGCTCGCTGGCTTTCGTACCACTGCCACGTGACAGCACCCTGAGCCGTTATGCGCCGTGCATGGCTCACACCAGAACTCTTTCTTCCAGTTTCCCCCACTGCCATCTCTCAGCATCTTTTCCGTTACCCAGATTCCACTGCGAAAGCCATTCTTGACTCCCTGACCCTCTTGCCCACCGTTTGACCACTTATACTTTTCTTACGGTCTCCATTTTACTCTAGCTTATGTCATCAGAAGTCCGTATATCTCCTCTATTAGAGTTTGAAAGACAATGACTATGAAGTGCCTGTCAAAATTCACAGACAACAGTGTGGTGATTGCGGGGAGATGGGGTGGGCGGAGGAGGGAGAAAGTATAAGAGGGATAAATGGTAATGGGGAAACACAATAAAAATGAACTATTGAAAATGCAAAAAATAAACAGAAGACTGTTGTCTCGGATGAAGAAGGTGAAAGGCAAATTCTGCTTTGTGATGGTTAGACTGCGTCTTTTTTTATTGGTGAATGCTGACCATGGAAAAACATGTAGCCAAAATTAAAGACATTCCAAAGGGAGCGTCCATGGTAGTGAAGGGATCTAAATCCATCTCATTTGAGCAGTGATTAAAAACACTTGAAATGTTTAGACAAAATGTATCTGAAGGGAACATAATGATTCTCTTCCAACATTTGAAGGTAAGAATGGGCTTTTTCAACTTCCTAGGAGTAGGTTTTAACCAACATGACAAATGTGAGAGGCAGATTTTTGTCTCGCTCCGAAGAATCACTATTTTACAATTCTTTTTTAAAAACCTAAGGGTCACATTTTATTCTTCCCCTTTGCTCACTTCCATTAAGCACGAGAGCAGATTCTGTGGGTTCCACTTCCTAAATACACATTTTTTCTGTGTCTTGTGTGACAGACTTGTCCGAATCCACCATCATCTGACGTGAATTACAGAAGAGTCTCTTTACTGAAATCCCTACCTCCACTCCTGTCTTTGCTGCATCATGGGTAGAGTGATCTTAATTTGTAAAGCAGGTCAGATCCCTCACCTGCTTAAACTTCTCCATTGCACTTAAGATTTATATTCCTTAGCATGGCTTAGAAAGCCGTTCATCATCCAAGCTTTATCTTCTCTTAGTTTCTCACCCACCCCCCAAACTCCGCTCCACCCACACCACTTGTCTTTCTGTTTTCTCATCTACAAAAGCATCTTCTCTTAGGACATTTGCATTTGCTGTTCCCTCTATTCGAGTCCTCTTTTCCCGGATCGTCACGTGCTCAAAAGTTAAGTGCTCAGTAAAGAGTTCCAGCACATCCTACCTAGTGTCCCCACTTCTTTTGCCCCTTATCCTGTCTTATGGTTCACTGTCCTCTTAGCTCTTCTCATTGTTTGAAAGCATCTTGTTGGCTTGATTCTTTGTTGACTTAGTTTTACTGCTTTGTTGTCTGCCTCTCTCATTGAAATGTAAACCGCAAAAGCAGTGACCTTGCTTTATTCACTGACAGTGTCCCAGCGCTGACTAGCAGTTTAATGAGTGTTTGTTGACCGACAATAATCCGTCCACTGGTTTTTGGGAGATAGTGAAATTGACGCTTGTGAAGGTTTAATAAGTTGCCCAATTAGCAAGTAGCTGAGTTGGGTTTGAAATCCAGGTTTTTGAGCATAAAGTTCATGCTATACCACGTTACCCCAGAAGTACTATCTTAGGAAGCCCCAACATAGAAACTAGAACTATGGCAACCTGGCTTCCTGGGTAGGGATGTGTCTGAAGTTTTGTAATTCAGGTGCAAAATCAGTTTTGTGTTTCAGCAACTCTTTAAGAATACAAGGAGGCACTGAAAGTTAACACAATTCAAATGTATAAGAATTTATAATATTAAAGAAAACAAAGTATACATATTTAATAAAAATATAACAAAGTCCAGAGAATACTGTCATGTCATTAAGCAATTTTTCAGTGTATTCACAAATTGGTTAAACGTGCTTCTGTAAATGCAAGCGTCTATTACAGTTACATTTATATAACACTTTAAGTGCTCCCAATTATACTAGTTCGACTCATCTATCATCAAAAATACTCAATTCTTTTTAAAATTTGTGCATTGGATACAAAAGGCAGTAAAACTCAGCAAAGGCACTTACTAAATCAGCCCTCACCTTGCTGAGAGAGGGAGCATTTTTCAGTGGTGTATCCTGTGATGTAGGCATACATGTTAGCCCCGTTTTACAGATGGGCACCCGAGATTAGCGAGGTTAGGTAAACTTACTCAGGGTCACATGGGCAGATGGGAACAGGGCCAGGATCGACACACCTCCTAGACTGACTTGTTAGTGGACAGTTGTGATTCTCTGCTATCACCCATCAGTTTAAACAAATACTGCATGTTTTATACCTTGAAAATATAAAATATGGATGAATGTTAGTGCCCTTGGTCAGTCATTGCTCCTTAGTTTACTCATTTACATAAAATACAACAGTAATGTCAGAAGTACTTTGAGAAAGCCCTGGCCAGTGTGGCTCAATTGTTGGGCGACACTCCACAAACTGAAAGGTCGCGGGTTCAATTCCGGTCAGGGCACATGCCTGGGTTGCAGGCTCTGTGCTCTGTCCCGGGTCAGGGCGCTTGCAGAAGGCAACTAATCAAGGTTTCTCTCCCTCTCTTTCTCCCTCCCTTCCCCTCTCTATAAAATAAAAAATAAAAATAAAAACATTTTTTAAAAAGTACTCTGAGAAAAAGCATCCAAGAATGAGTTCCATATTATTTCACTTAAAAAAAGAATTCTACCCCACCTGTTTCATAATCTTAAAATGATTTGGGGGATTAATATTGGGTACTTTGTTGGCAAAATAACCTTTTTTCCAAATAGAAATTCCGTAAAATATCTCTTACAGATGGTTTGAATTATCAACATTAATCTTCAGGCCAATTGTCCCTCCCCAATTTGAACATGTATACAATTGTAACCCTTTAAGAAGAGAAATTCAGTCTCTATTAAAACATCTATTTTCATGTACCTAGGGTATTAATAGTTGATGGTAAGAAGAGCTTGATGTAATACATTCTTGTAATTATGATTTTAAAAACTCTATTATTACTTCAAAATTAAATCTGAGTAAGTTACAGGGTAGGACAAAATCTTATAAAGTTTTCCACGTATTTATTAAGTCAACTGATTTACAATGATCCTTCGTGATCTGATAGACATTATTGTAGTTGTTGGGGAAATGTGGTCTGCCAAAACATATTTCCTGCCTGAGTGATTTTCTGGTGCTTTCAGGGCAGATATGACATGTGTAGAAATCACACAGCAGTGAAACTAAGTGCCTCATCTGTTATCAAGTTCTAGAGTCTGGCTCAGTACTCAATAAATATTTACTATGTGAATAAAGTAAATGGATGACTACTGATAAATGAATGAATATTCTTCTGTCATTGGTGGTATTCTGTTGTGTGTCTGTATTCTAATTTACTTAACCCCATTGCTGGATGTTTATATTGTTTCCAATCATGTTACACATGACGCAGAGTTAAGGTAACTACCTAGGAGTAGAATTTCTGGGTATTTTAATTTTGACAGATGCTGTCTTCTGTAGATTGTTCAATTTACATTGCCATAAGCAATGCAGGGGAGTAGCTTTCTCCTTGATACTGTTCTCAAATCCTTAGATTTTTGCCAATCTTATAAGTAAAACATATCATCATAGTTTTAATATCTGTATTTATTTTTGTGAAAGAGAAGAAAGCCTTTGTATGTGGCTGAGTCATGGTTACTTCCTTTACAGTGAACTGTCACTTGTGATTTGCTTACTTTTTCTAAAGGTTTTCTTTTTTAAATAATTTGTATAGCCCTTCATTTATTACTTAAATGAACTATTTGCTTATAAGTAACTATTTTTTCCTTAACTTTTCATTTGTCATATTAATTTTTATTGATTTATTTAGGCAGAAATTTATTTTCTTTTAGGCTTTTTAGATTCTCTTTTATCTTCAGAATGTCCTTGATCAGTATGAGATGTTTTTTTAATTCCCATTGAGGATTTTCATGGCTGTAGGTTTTCTGTCTCTCTCTTTGTGTTTTTTGATGTGGCTCTTTACAATTTGGAGTTACCCGGAATATATTGAGTTGTAAGGTAAGGTATAGGCCATATAATCAACTTAATATTTTGCAGATGACCAGTCAGGTGTGCCAGTACTTGTTCGTGCATAACCCATTCAATTAATTATATTCCACTTTCAGTTTGGGGATGGATTAATTCACTATAGTTTCAGTGCCAAACAGGAAAGATGGATTTCATATCTTAATGTTCGTCAGACTTAAAAACACTAGCACTTCAGTACAGATTTATCCTGGATATTTTGACATGATGCAGAAAAGGTGCCATTCTCTCCCTACCCCATGACACCTTTCTCGTGCACCTGCCGTTCTTGCGGGCCCGTAGAGTAAGGCTTGACAGCCAACCGGGAGTTCTAATTAATGCTCACACTTCCTGTTGCCTTCCCTCCTACCTGTCAGTTTACCTCGGCGAGCAGTTTTTCCCAGGGCACCTATCACTGCAATATGTGTCTTCTCAGACATTCTGGTCTGGCAGATACCATCGGTAATTTTGTCTAATTAAAATTTTTTAACACAGTATATAATATTTTATGAATAATCATTAGAAATAGATTTTGATTACATCTTAAAATGACTGCAAAGACTTGTCATATCCAGAGGATTTTTCAGGATTTATAAGGCTAATTATTAGTAGGTATGCCTAACGATCATAGTACCTGTGAATCAAGATGGCTCATTTCAGAGAACGAGCTCTCTCCAGGCAAAGTTCTACAAAAGATAAATGTGTTAATAACAACCCATGCTCTCTCCTATTAGTTTTTAAGGACTCCATATTTTTATTCTCAGCAAGACGGTGTCTCAGTTGCACTCTAACTCAGCAGCAAAGGCATAGCATTTCTTTTTTAAGCATTTTGAACTTGAACGTGACCACTAAAGCACACAGTTGGAATTAATGCTACATGCCAGAGGAATGACTAGTTGTAGTAGATTCATTAGTTCTTTTTTATTGAGAGGAAAAGGAGACAGGGAATAACCCATAATTCCAAGAGTACATCCAAGTTCACTTTTCAGTATACTATTTATAACAGAATTTTTCTAGCTAAATCAAAGTAAGCTAAATTTCCATCATTTTTGGTTGCATTTGAAAAATAGCATTCTAGTTATTAGTGCCCATGTGAGATCATGAATGAATTCTTTTCTTTTCCTAGTCACAGCTTTTTTCTGCTTTAATTTTAAAACTATATATGAAAAGCCAAATTTGCATTGTCAAGTTTGCTTTCAAATTGGTATTTATAATATTTTGACAAAGCAGAGAATGTCTTTAAAGGTATTAATATTTTTACATTTGCTTGAGCAATTTTTATTAGTATGTATGCAGCTGACTCACTTTAACTCAAAGCCTCTTTTCCCCAATTGAATAGTTCATTTTCTTTTATTTCCTAGAAATTGTGATTTAGTCCTTGGCTAGAGTTTACCTTTGGGCACGAGACAATAGTATATTTTACCTATATATTGTGCAATTTGTGCTAAGACACAAGACTAGAAAATACCAATGAAAGGGGTACAGTTTTGAGGAAAAAAGATCTCTTTCAACAAGTTTTGGAGTATGGGAGCCTCCTCTGCCTGGTTTGTCTGTGGTGCCGGCCATGGTGGAACAGTGGCTGCCGCTCACAGGGGCACCTGGGAATCTGGAAGGTGGGTGAGATTTTTCTGACCTCACTAATGGGGCGGGGGGTGAGGGGCTCCACAGCTAAGAATAATCGAGGAGCTGCCATTGGGCTACGTTTCCACTGGTGTCATTAGAAAAATATTCATCACATGCTGCTTTGTGTGGTTATATCCATAGCAACAGCACTTACTTGATGCTTGGTTGTATCTGAAGTACCCGATTCCTAAAGGGGGGATAAGTCCCAGTCCCCCTCCCCCGTTTGTTTAGATGGCAGTGGAAACTGGCTGTACTATGTTTTGAGCACTATGAAAGTTTATCATTTCTGTTGCTCAGAAAATAGCATATAAGCAGTATTGTCCTCTGACCTATAAATGTTTAGGGCAAACCCGCTTATGTGCGAAGCAGCTAGAAAAGAATGAGAGTCTTGCCAAGATGTGATCGTGGTGCAGGATTAAGTATTTATAAAAATATGTGCAGCTTGGCAGTGCCTGTCCTTCAGATGGAACAGGAGTGCAGATGCTCTGGTGTGAGCGATGGGAATAAAAGACACATTGTATGCTTTGCAAAAGGGAAATGTACAGTGAATATGAGGGAAACATTCACTAGGGAAACTTCGGCAGTGGTACAGTGGATTGCTTAGTCTTGTCTCAGAGGTGTTATTATTGCCATAAAACTTCAGCCTGAGCTCTGTTGTAAACTGGTAACTTTTTGTGTGGGTAGCTAACATTGTTTATTTTCAAAGAAGTTTTTAAGTGTCTTTCAACTTCAATACTGCCTACTATTGTTGCTTTCCTTTCATTATGTGAAAAAAGCCAGATGTATTCATTCATTCTCATTCTCTCCCCCCATTCTTTCCTTCCTATTTCCATTCACTTAAAAAAAAAATCTTTCAGGGACTATCATTATAACTTGAAATAATATACTTATATATCTGTCTCTTGATTTAGCAGTCCTAAATAATGTCTATATGCTTGACAGTATGAAAAATAATAAAATTAAAATACTGCCTTCATTTTTATCCCCCCCCACTCTATGTTCTGATTATTGCTTGATAGATTGTAGGGTTTTTGTTGCTATAATGGTGACATTTGCATTCTATCCTAAAATATAATTAAATATCTTATAGGTTGATAAAGTTTAAAAATAAGTTTTCAGAGCTTCATAACATTATGATGTGTAAATATCTTTCACAGTCTAAATATTGGAGGCAGAAATATAGTGCTGTGAACTGCAACTTTCCTAACTGGAGGATTTTCCAGTCATTAGTGTCTAACAGATCTTTCATTTGTTTCCAGTTTTGTTCTCCTTTTCATGTTTACAGCCAGTTGCTGTGATTTCCTGTCTTCACATTGACATTTGCCTGGATACCTTTTTTGTTTTTGGAGGGAGACATTTTCATAGGGTTCAGAGAAAAATTTCTGAGCCTTGTATGTATGTTCTGAAGTGTTTTTACTCAGATATCACATTTGATTTTTGGTTTGGATGGACATAACCTCCTAGGTTAAAAATCTTTGTCCGTCTGGTCTTTACAGCCATTGTTCTGCAGACTTCTAGCATTCAGTATTGATGGTGGGAAGTCCGGTACCCATCTGACTTTCTGTGGGAACCCCCTTTTTCCTCTGGATGTTTCTGCAGATTTCTCATTGCTGTTGGCACTTACATCAGTTCTGTAGGGCTGTAGTGACAAATACCATAACTGGACAGATTGAAACAACGATTCTGGAGGCTGGGTGTCTGAACTCAAGGTGTTGACAGCATCCAGCTCTTTCCAAAGACTCTAGAGATGAACTTATTCATGTCTCTCTCTTAGTTTGTGGTGTTTGTTGGTGTTTCTTGGCTTGCAGCTGCACAAGTCCAGCCTCTACTGCCACCTTCACATGGTGTTTCCCCTGTGTGTGAGTCTCTGTCTCTCTCTCCACGTGCGGTCACCCGTTCTGTTGGATTAGGGACCCACTCTAATTTAGTGTGACCTTGACTTAACTTGATTACATCTACAAAGACCTTGTTTCCATGTAAGGTCACGTTCACAGGTACCAGTGAATGAGACATCAACATATATTTGTATATATATATGTTTGGGGGGGGCACAATTCAACCCATAACAGCATTGTAAATTTTTACCGGAATATGGCCAATATGCCCATTTAATCCTGCTTAACACACAGTGGGCCCTTTCAGTCTGGCGACTTACATCTTTCTTCAGCTCAAGAAAATTGTCTTTTATTATTTTCTTAATCATTGCTTTCCTTCTACTGTTGCTGATATTTCTTTCTAAAACTTATATTTGTTAGGTACTTCACTTCCTGGATTTGCTTTCCTTATTTCATATTCTCATGGCTTTATTTTCCCTGTGATCTTTTGTGTTCTAGAGGATTCCCTGCCTTTTCAAGATTATCACCTTGGTCTTGGTTCTTGGCCTTTTCTTTTTCAGCCAATTTCTGGAATCTTTATTTTGGCAATCATAATTTAATTCCCAAGATTTCTTTCTTTTTTCTGGTTTTCTAATTTTTTGGATACAGTATACCTCAAAGGCTTTGAGGGCAGTAATTAGTATTGTGTTCTTCCCTGAATCGTGTCTGTTTTTACTGGGACCAGTTATTCTCGATGCCCTTGGCTTTCCCTGTGAGTCTTACTGGCATGTTTGTAGTCAGGAAGGCCTGTAATGACTGGCATAGGTTTGCACTGAAGTTTTGCAGATCTGTTCCTTCCTTCCTTCCTTCCTTCCTTCCTTCCTTCCTTCCTTCCTTCCTTCCTATTAATACAACATTTATTTATCTTCCCTCTGTCAAACCCTGAGCCAACCACTTTCCCCAGGGAGAAATAGGAAAAGACACAGACAGGGCACACAAGTCGCAAGAGACAGAACCATGGGAGCTGGTGATGGCTCCTTCACATGGCAAAGAGGATGAGAAAGGCCACCATCAGGCAAAAGAACCCCCTGGACTCTGAGAGAACAAAGCCCAGAAGGGCGCAGGGGCAGGGCTTCAGAGAAGGGTTCCTGGCATAACCAACGGTGAGGCTCCCAGACACAGTCCTAGTTCCAGCCCCAGAGCCTGCCACCCTGACTGGCAGCGTCAGCCCCAGTGACCTCAGCTGCTGGTTAGATGTCCCTGGAAATGGTGCTGGTCTGAAAGCTGCAGCTAGAAATAAGTGAGGGCAGGGGACGTGGGGCTGCCAAGCTGCTGAGGCTGCCATCTGTCAGTGTCTCCGGCCGTTTCAGCCCCACCACAGACAGTGGCTGGCTGAGCAACTGAGAGGTGCTCCTGACCGAAGGGGGGCTGGAGACAAACTTGGCATGGGCGCACGTCTTCAGGGGGCGAGGAGCTGTGGCAGGAGAGCTGCTCCCAGTGCAGAGAAGACAGAAACTGCAGGTCTGTTTCTCTACTAACATTCTCATATAAATGACAGGGCTGACAGAGTGAGGGGCTGTGTAAGTGACACTCAGGCTTCCTGTGTGTGTGTGTCTGTGTGTGTGTCTATGTGTGTGTGTAGCCGGAAGACAGGCTGGGAGTACTAACAAGTGTTCAAATAAGGAGCACTTTGCTCAAGGGTTGGAGTCTTCTGTATCTTTTTTCTGGAGCTGCCTCTTCCCTCTCTCCCATTCCGCTTCTCGTTTCAGTAAGATCTTTGGAGTAACATCGAGCTCTATGCCACTTCATTCTCTCCAGGCAGGTGCTCCACTTTCTGGAGAGAACATTTCTGCATTTCCTAACTTTACCCTCTGAGTGAAACCCGCTGCTTCAACTGCTCTGTTTGTGCTAGTCCGAGGGAGGAGGGCCTTCAGTCCCCAGCTGTTCAGATGCTGTGCTTCCTCGAGTTGCCCAGATGACTGTCCCAGACGCGTCACCACTCTTGGTGTTGGCTGACTCTTCGCCTAGGAAGACCTGTTCTAGCGTGAATCCCTTCTCCTCCTTCTCTGATGGGCTAAACCCACTGTCGCTCTGCTTGCAAAAATGCCTCAATATTTCTGTTTCCTCATGGCAAGCGTTCTCATTTTTTAATATTGTCATATAAGTGTGATAAAATATAAATTTCAGTTGATTTGGGGGAAGTAGGACATGGACTGTGTGCCATTTTCCAAAGCAGAATTTTTATAATCTTCCACTTCAAAAATTTATTTCTTTCAGGTATTTTATCACTTGAAATGTTGTGTGTGTGTCCATGTATGTACACAGAAAAATACACACTGATTGTATTAGTGGATGGGCCGGCAGGGTTTTCTTATGTGTTTTCTGTTTTCTTGTTATATGTCTGCTTCTCATTTTCCTTGGCATCTGGGAGGCTGCAAATTTGCATGGTTGTTAAACAGGGTTTTTCTATGGTGATGCTGTACAAAGTGCAATTCAAACATTAATCACACAGAAATCAAGTAAGTCCTTGAATGTTTAATGAGACCACATTAATAATTGGCCTTAAAATGGAAATAATTTTAGATGAAGAGCTTTTGTAGTTATATAAAATAATTTAATGGATGAGTTTAAAGATTTGATGCTTTTTTTCTTTTTAAACTAATTTCATTGAGATATAATTAACATAGAACATTGTATTAAGGTGTACAACATAATGATTTGCTATAAGTATATGTTGAAAAATAATAACCATTCTAAATTTAGTTGACATCTGTCACCTCACATAGAGATGCTTTTTGATGAAAACTTTTAAGATCTACTCTTTAGCGACTTTCAAGTATACAATACAGTGTTGTTAAGTATAGTTACCTTCTGTAGATTATGTTCCAGAATTGATGTATCTTACACTTTTTCTTTACTCTCTGTTTATAAGGTGATTTTGATAATGTGTAAGAAGCTTTCGTCAAAGTAAGAGGAGAATATTTAAAATCTTTCTTTTTCAGCAAAGAACCGTGGAATTGCTATTCCAGTGGATTTGGACAGCCAAGTTAATACTCTCTTCATGAAGAGCCATTCGAACATGGTACAGAGAGCGGCCATGGGCTGGAGACTGTCGGCTCGCTCGGGGCCACGCTTTAAGGAAGCTCTTGGAGGACCTGCCTGGGATTACAGAAATATTATCGAAAAGTTACAGGTACAATGCGAGCATGAAATGGCATTAATATTTTCTAAGTTACATTTTTAAATATGTGTCGTTACATAAGTGAAATATGGTTGAAAATATCAAATTCTAGTTGGAGACCAGGCTTTACATTATAATTTCTTACTAGTCATCTTGGATTAGAGCCCACCCATATGAATTCATTTTACCTTAATTATCTCTGTAAAGACCCTCTGTCCAGTTCCAGTCACATTATGAAGTGCTGAGGGTTAGAAATTCGATACATGAGTTTCGAGGGAGACGTAATTCAACCTATGGGAGACATCTTCCCACCCACATAATGACAGAGAATTTCTCTGGAGTGAATCAGGGTGTGGTGTTGAGGAAAGGTCAAGACATGAACTGGAGTAAATACTATGATCGGTCCCCTGCAGATTAATTGGTGGAGGTTCAGAGTTTTAATAGATGAGCATTATATGTGATTAAAAAGACAAGTTAGGCTCAGCGTGAGAAAAGCAAAGGCTCTAGGCCATTCAGATTTGGGGGGAAAATGTCATTATTTGTGATTAAGCAGTTGCTAGTTTGCAGGACAGGACTATCAGGAAGAGACTAGAGGAAGGCAGGTTAGTTAAGACTGACTAAAGATCTCAGCCACGTAGTGGCATGGATGAATGAAGAAACAGGTGTGACATGCAATAGTGAAGGCAGGGTCAGCAGACTTGGTGCTGTTGGATGGAGACAGAGGACGTGAGAGGCATTGAAGAGGCACTGATGATTAGAAACGAGGCGATATTATTGTCTCTTTATTGTAAGAGGGAAGAAATTTATATGTTATTTTTATAATATAATTTATATATTATTTTTATAGTTTATCAAGGAATTTCCCCACTGGAAGAAATGGTTAGCTCTGGATTACCAATGACACATAGAAAATCTTTTTCTTTAGCTCTTCGGCAGGCATGCTCCAATTTATTCCAATTTGATGAATATCTGTCATGTCTCTATTATGAATCTAAACATTGCAAGGTCCGTAACAGTGATTTTATTGACTTTTCATCTTGTGTGTATGTCCTTCGAAATTATATAAGTTACCCACTCCTCCCTTATCTTATAAATAACAAAAGAGACCCAGGCAGCATTGATAATAGAACCCCAGGCTGTACCTAAAGCACAGACATCAGTGCCATGGAAGGCGGGGTGCATCATCTTCAATGACATTCCTACATTTCATTCCTGGGTAGTATTCTTAGGCTTGTCACATCTTCAAAGGATAAAGTCTGACTTAGGTCTTCACATGGGTTCTCTTTTGCTTTTTTCCTTAGGATGTAGTGGCCTCCTTGGAGCAACAGTTCAGCCCGATGATGCAGGCTGAATTCTCAGTATTGGTTGATGTGTTGTACAGTCCGGAGCTACTGTTCCCTGAGGGGAGTGATGCGAGAATCCGATGTGGTGCTTTCATGTCCAAGTAAGTAGCTGCAGTCCGTGATTCTGCTAGTGTTACCAAACTGAGCCGGCTTCTAAGGTTTCTGCGTTTTCCTCTGCTGGCACATGACAGTCCACAGAGTGCGACAAAGGTCTAAAATCCGTGTTAAAATATCCTTCCAAAACAATTAATTTGATTTGATTGAAAGTCATTATATTTCACTAAAACTTACTGAAAGTGAAATGGGTCCTTATTGAGCACAAAATATCACATCAAATAATGTTTGGTTCTGATGCCTTTCTATACCTATATGGTGTGACCTTTAAAAGGATTCCTATTTAAAGGCACCAATTTTCATTAACACCGAAAGCAAATGGCACTGACATTTATTGAGGCCTCTGTACTGCCCTATGTGTGTTTACCTATTTTATCTAATCTGCACGAACACTCTGAGAGACTGAGAGGTCAGTCTCATTTGAGAGATGAGAAAGCCGAGACTCACATGTGCTTCAGGGAGAGAGCTGTTCAGTGTGAGACTCAGGACTCTGCCATGTTGTCCTTTGCGGCTCTCCCATCTACTTATTTCTCACAGCATTTTTGTGTTATTGTCAGATCTGTTATAGCTAATATGTTTATCCTAGACTATTTCACTTTAATGCTTAGTGAAAAATTTCAAGAAAGATCTGAAAGCATAAGCAGTTGTGAGAAAAAGCAAAACTAGCCTCAGAAAGAAGAGACGGTCTTATCACAGGACACTTCATGGAGTGATTTGCTAGTGATCCCGTGTAGGCTCAGGGTGGCCAGTCAGAGGTATTCTCGGGCAGAGTACCTGGGTGGAGAGTTGGTTGAGGCTGCCAACCTCCTTGACTCTCAGCCATCACAGCTAATTCCTGGGTGGTTGGGGGTGTGAGGGTATTTGCTGGAAGAGGTCTCAGACCTCTTCTATTGACTGTGATGGGCCAAGGCAGAAAGTGAAGGACTAGGGGACACAAGAAGTGTGTTTCTTTTTTTTTTACCAGTTAAAGCTGGGATTTAGGAAGAGAAAACAAGATATGGGATGAGAAGAATGGACTACAAGGATTATGTTGAAGAATAGGTGGAGTGTCTACATTATGGGCAGAATCATGGATTGTTGGCTCTAGACCCACAGTATTTTAAGCGGTCTAAGAAGAATGTGTCTGGACACTTGCCAGCTTTGGCTGACGTGCTGTATACTCCAGAACTACTGTTCTAATTCGTACTAGAAGACTTGATCAGTCTTCTAATAAGAATTTTTAAATCAAGAGGTCCAGGGTGTATGCAAAACTGATGACTTTGGAGGCCATTAGAAAGAAAATTAAGTAGAGGTGTTACCTAGTAATTTAGTATAAAAATAGGGTCCTTGAAAAATGCCCTTCACCTCCTATGAGTATATATCAATTTTTAGAATGTGGATTAAAAGTAGGTAATAAACCTGAGAATTTTAACTCTAGGAAATTAACATGATACTACTAACAGCATAGAACAGGGCTGGCAAATTCTGGCCCATAGGCTAAACTGGTAGCCTTGATTATTTTTGCAAATAAAGTCATCGAAATACAACCACACACATTAATTTATGTATCATCCGTGGCTGATTCCATACGACTATTGTAGAGCTGGACTAATGGCCTCATCTGTATGGCCCACAAAGCCTAAAATATTTACTATCTGGCCCTTTAGAAAAAAAGTTTGCTGACTCAGTGTCAAAATTAAGCTAGCAATACAGTAGCTATACATGGCTATTTAAATTAAAACTTAAGCTTAATTAAAATAAAAATGAACAGTTTACTTCCCGAATCACATTTGCTGCATTTTAAGTGCTCAGTAGCCAGATGTCATTAGTGGCTAACAAATTTGATAGCACAGACACAGCACATTTCAGTCATTACAGAGATGGTTCTATTGGGCAACACTGTTCTAGAACGTAAGGATGCAGGTCCTGAGAAGATGACATAAAATAACTCTGAATATCAAGAAGTGCTGACCTGTATAGTCAAGGTGAGGCAAATCTGTTGCAACTTCAGGAAAAGAGTATCTCACTTACTTTAATGGTTAGAAAAGAGATGTTTGTACTATTACGGTTGTGTTGTGGCCAGAGGCTCAGGAATGTCTGTTTTCTGCTCTAGTGCTTGTCCTACTCCTTCCCCACCTCTGTGAAGAACCAGAGGTTTCATCAGCACGGATATCTATTGCAATTAGAATCCCATTTTATTAACAGCTATGCAAGGGGCCTGCATTACTGTGCAGTGCTCTCTGGGAGAGCTTAGTTGGAGAATATAGTTTAGATCTAGGGCTTAGGTGGGGCTTCCAACTTTCTGAGATGAATTTGATTCTTGGAGCTTGTTGACTCAGCTGGCTCTGCTGGATAGTGGGAGGGATACATCTGGGGACAGAACCTGAATTTCCATATCTACTTAGTTACCTGGAATGAGAGAGGAGAGAATAAAGAGACAAGAGTGTGGGTCGATCTGGGGGTTCACCGTTAAGGGGTCTGGTTAGGGTCCATTCAAGTAGGCACTTGCTCTTCCCTTATGAGGAGAATCTCAGTGTTTTTCAAATAATAACTTAGGGAGGAGAGACAACCATTAATTTAGAAAATGAGCGAGGAAAGAATGTAAAATAATCAGAGTGCATCTCATATAGTAAAGGTAACTTTTGTATTAGTTTTATTTACAAACACACACATTTATGTGGTGGGTTGTTTTGTGAAACTTGTTTTTTCCTTAGATCATAGAAAAAACATTTAAAAGCCATTGATCTAACTCAGTGAAACATTATGTGATAAATGAACACTTTGTAGAAATCCCTAGCAAGTCATTCATACATAGATATAGATATATAGATATTTTCAAATGTTTAGCGAATTAAATATGTTATCTAAAGACAAGTTAAAGAGGAAAAGAAATAAAAAGAAATTTGCAATGCCTGCTAAAACTGTTTTCATGCACTCAAAGACTATTATGTGAAAGAAAGGGCCCAATGGCAGAAGTTTTAGAGGGACAGGTTTTTTCCTTGTAAGGAGAACTTCAGAGCAGTAATCTGCCAGCTGGAGCTGGCGACTTGGACATAAATAAGCACCTTGCCCAGACTTAACAAGTCCAAATGGAAATCACTGTTTCTTAACACCTTCAGTGTGACAGAGATGTCATTTAAATGTATCACTGCTTATCTGCTAACCCTTCTATAAGTCTCAGGCATCTATGGTCTCCCCTTTCTCCTCTTCTGCCACTGCCCATGTGTCATGATTTGCCATGTCTTGGCTATTTTATTTTATTATTATTTTTTATTAAAATATAGTTGACCTATAATATCATGTTAGTTTTAGGTGTCCAACATACTGATTCAACATTTCTATACCTTACCAAGTGATCACCACAACAAGTCTATAACCATCTCTCACTATGCAAAGTTTTTGTGACATCATTGTGTTCCTGTGCTGCATGTCACATCCCTGTGCCTTATTAACATAACTAGAAGTTTGTACCTCTCATACCGTTTACGTTTTGTGCCCTTCCCCCTGCTGCCCTCCTGTCGGTCATTCGCCAGTTTGTTCTTTGTATCTGTGAGTCTGTTTTGTTTTGTTTGTTCATTTGTTTTGATCTTTAGATTCCACATATAAGTGAAATCGTATGTTATTTATCTTTTTCTATCTGATTCATTTCATCTAGCATAATACCCTCTAGGTTCATCCATGTCATTGCAAATGGTAAGATTTCATTCTTTTTATGACTGAGTAATATTCTATATATACATATATATATGTTTAATAAATATATAAACAGACACAATGAAATATATATATATTATATGTGTATCCCACATCTTTATCCATTCATCTATCAATGCATACCTTGTCTGCTGCAATAACTTGGCTGTTGTATATAATATTGCAGTGGACATTTAGGGTGCATGTATTTTCTCAAATTAGTGTTCATTTCCTTCAGACAAATGCCCCAAAGTTGATCAGAAGGTAGTTCTATTTTTAATTTTTTGAGGTAATTCCATACTATTTTCCATAGTGGCTGGATTAATTTACAATTCCCCCAACAGTGCATGAGTGTTCCCTTTTCTCCACATCCTCAGCAATGCTTGTAATTGTCTTTCTGATGACAGCCATTCTGAGAGATGTGAGGGCGTATCTCATAGTGGCTTTGATATGCATTTCCCTAATGATTATTGGTGTCAAGTATCCTTTCAAGTGTCTTTTGGACATCCATATGTCTTTTTGGAGAAATGTCTATTCAGGTCTGCTTTCCATGTTTTAATCGTTTCTTTAAATGTTGTGTTGTATGAACTCTATATATTTTGGATATTAGCCCACTCAGTGGATTGTCTTTTTGTTTTGTTGATGCTTTCCTTTGCTGTGCAGACTTGGCATTTCATTTCTGTTTGCTTCTTGTGTCCTTACCCGATCACATGCACTCTTTATCTCTTTCTTTGTTCTCATTCTTCCACATCATCTTTGCCACTGCCACTGATGTATTTTTCACATGTACGCAGGGTCATGCCGGTCTTTTAAAACACTGGTTCCCTATTTTTTATAGAGTCCATTCTAGACTCTTTAGCATACTGTTCCCGGTTCCTTCTTTTCAGACCACATCGCTTACACTCGCCTCTTCCATGACATTGAGTGTCAGCTGCCCGTCCAAGCACTCTCATTTCCTGAACGTGAGGGTCAGTTTTCTGCCTCTGCCCTGTGTTCACACTGTTCCCATTGCAAGGGATGCTTTCTGTCTCGTCACTCTTCCTGCCAGGTGAAATCTTCATCGATAAATGTCATCTCTTCACTGAAACCTTCTCTGTCAGCCCTGGGCAACTCCCCCAACAGAATGTAATAGCTTCTTTGTCTAGTTCATGGCATCGCCAATACCTCTGCATAGCACTTATCATGCAACCTAAGAGGTGCCTGTGTGACCCAGCATTGTCAGGACCGGCTTCACTGTCCTGTGAGACTTGAGAGATCAGCAAACTGTGTCACGTCACCAGAGCGGTGCTTCAGAATCTTGGCTCTGAAGTCAGATGGATCTGGGACTATTTCCAGATTCCACCACTTAGTGATTGTGTAACCAGAGGCAAGTTGCTGTATTTCTCTGGACCTCAGTTTTTGCATTAGCAAGATTACACAGGTAGTATAACCTGCAGCCCTGGCTCGTTGTAAGGATGAATCCATGAGAAGTCTTTAGGTATCACCCTGGCACCTGAGAAACCACTTACTAGCCATTATTAGTGAAATTTCACGTTCCCCACAGTACTCCTGTTACATCACTGAAATCAGACCATTCCACGATATTCTCTATCAGTTTGGTTTTTTGAGGAGGACATATCTCACAGGGTCATTTTACAAGTCAGATTTTTAAGAGCTATATATGTGAAGCTAAACTGTAAATTCCGATGATGAACATTTTACTTGACTTTGAGTTATTGGGGTTGATGCTGTGTAATTGTGTTCCTCAAGCTTTTCTCCTGACAAGACACCGGTGCAAAGGTTACCCATGCAAAATTACTTAATTCGAGTTTTTGTTCAAATGACAGCAAAAACAGTAAATGGCTAGATGTTTCAATGTGACTTTTTTTGGTTGCTTTTGTTTTGTTTTGTTTCTAATCATAAGACCTGCTTGTTGTTATCAGGCTCTGACAGTGAAAATCCGTACTTCATTATTAATGGAGACGGGGAAGCAGCCCGTTATGCTAAGGTTGCAATGTTGTAGACGGCTACTTCTGCTGTATGACTAATGCAATACCGTGCATAGAAAATAATGTAGCATAACATAATACGATAAAGTGTGATATACCGCAAATACATTTCTCTACTAGTAAAGTTGTTTCAGTTCACATGATGGGACCAAAGATAATCAGTGTTCTGTTGTTTTGCAGAGTGTTGTGTCCCACTTAAAACATGGTGCCTGAATAAATTTAGAAGCACCGATTGATTCTGCCTGTAATACAAAGGGTGCCTTATCATACAAATGCTAAAGCTTAAGTGTAATTAAAACTTCTGGAAAACAGGCACCTATCTTGTTTACTTCATATTCTCA
>VMDR010009373.1:0-33628 GCA_007922815.1 Macrotus californicus
GACCACCAACCACATGCAAGGGCTGTTATATTTATTTCTATTTACAGAAATAAATAAACCAGTCATAGTTTTGATGTATGAAACGTATAAGTTAGCACCATGACTTTCTGGAAAAGCAGTGGTAGGAGGGGCAAATTCTACACTTATTCATTTCTACTGTAAAGCTAAGAGGGAGTTTTCTAAGCTTTAAAGTTGAATCACCCTCCTCCTTTCTTCTAGTCCTATACACACTTTTTAGAAAAAGCACGGAGAACCCCAGAGGTAGCTAATACAATAGCAAATGTTTTTTGGAAGCTTGAGTCTGTTAGTTAAATTTCTCCAGTATAGAAGACCACAAGTATTTGTTCAAAGTGCATGCATGTAGTTCTCTATCAAAGCGAAATTTTGTTTCTTGGGACAGAGCTAGACTGAATTAATTAACTTGGGGCTAATGCTGAAAGGGAAAGAAATGCTAAAAGTTGCTGTTGCTGGAAAAAGTCAATGGGCAGGTAGAATGCAGTACCCATTGAATCAACAAATACTGAAGTTCACAGAGGTCCTAGGGTTACTGTGACTCCCTTATGGATTTCATATTCTAGTTGGGGAGGCAGATGATAAATGAGTGCAAGTAAATAAATTTTACAGTTGCAAGTAAGGTGGAGGTATGACAAAGGTAGGCTGTGTTTTAGATAAATTAACAGCAACGGGGCAATCTGAGGAGTTGGAATTTAAGTCAGACCTGAACAGTATGGAGGAGCGAGTCATGCAAAAGTCTCCAGGAAGGTTTCAGGCAGAAGGAGCATCATGGATGAAGCAAAAGATCCAGAGGGACAGGCCAAAACAGAGAGGTGCAAGGAGCAGGGGACTGACATAGCATATACCTGGTTGCTGTTGAGCCATCTGGCAGTATCTGGAAAGGATTAAGCTGTTTAAACAGAATTGTGTACAGCTCAGAACCAGAGCACTGAGGGAAAACTGACACTATGAAATCTGTGTAAATTCTTCCATAGGTAAAGACTGATCCTTGAGATCTGGGTAAAACTGAGCTGACTGGTGAGGTCCAGCTGCTGCCTGGAAGAGACATGGAGGCTCCCAGGCATGAAGGCTCTGACAAGCTTAATTTTGGAGTCCACTGGTTTTTAGAATGGAGGGTCAAGTAACCTTATCTATGGGATACTTGACCCATGATGTAGGTAGAAGGTAGAAGGTGACTGTTTCCTTCTTGGCATAAGCTGCCATCCTGGAAATGTACTGTAATACTAGATGTTTTATAAGCTTTAACTACAGTTAAACTGAAAAAAAAATCACAAAGCTATCCAAAGTTTTCTGTTCTGCAGTCAGCAGGTGAGAATAATCCAATGTCCCCAAGTGTCCCATGGTCTCTCGGGGCTCCATAATAAGCAGGAATCCTAACACCACTTGATTCACACCTTTACTTGCATGCTGATGCCAAGATCCTCTCACTTTTGGCTCCTGAGTTTGCTGCAGGGCTTAGTGATTCTGTTGGAGGAAAGTGCTATGTATCCTCACATGATGGAGGCTGTTAATTTGGAACAAGGCCTGCTTGCTGCTTTCTGTGGTGTGAAATGTTTTCAGATTCTTCTTCTTTTAGGATGCTATGTACAAAGGATAGGGCTGACTCTCTGTTTTCCAATGTGTTTCTTGCCATTTTCTCTCCCAAGAATGTGATGTCTTTTGCTTTCTCTCTGATATCCTGGTCTGTTCTCTAAAACTGTGGACTTTTCTTCAAGCATGAATTGCTTTCTGCCTCTCAGGAGTGGGGACAACTCCCCATTCTTTGCTCTTATCTTCAGCTGGTTCACATCTGGTCTGGTCCAGAATCTTCTAATATTTCAGCAGACCCTGTCCTTCTTGGACACCAGAGATTTCCCCTTGATTTTCCCATGGAGTCGTCTTTCGGTAGCATCAGTAGAAGTTCACCAAAGACAATACTGACCTTTGAAGTCATTGACCTGCCTCTCAGAACTCCTTTTTCTCTCCTGTGTTTCTCACAGCTCTTATCTACTTCTCCGTTATGGACAATACTCTGCCCATTATGTGGCTCTGTGGAACTTCACCCCAGACTTGTGGTCCTCAGTCAGGCTTAGAGGAAAGTAGGCTTGGCAGAGACTAAATTGGCTCACTTAATCCAGTTCCCTTTTTTTCTGGGTACACAGCTAAACTACTTTTCCCAGACTCCTCTACCGTTAGTTGTGGCCATGTGTCTGAGTCCTATTCAGTTGAATGCAGCCCATAAAAATTTCCCAGGAGCACTCTTCCAGCTTATGCTTTTTCCATTTACCAGCTGAATGAAGAGTATTCTAATGAACTAAGATGGGGAATCATGAAATGAAGGAGTCAGGGTCTCACCAACCAGGAAAATTCAGTGGATTTTCTATGAATAAGAAATAAATTTTCACTTTGTTGGGCGACTTAAATTATAGAGGTTGTTTGTTATAGCAGCTAACATTATTTACTCTAAATACAGTTGGTCACATCCCTGTCCTAAGGTACTGCCCCACAGACACATATATATCTTCCCAAACTCCCCTTAGATCCCAGACCACACTGATAAGTCTGTGGCTCACTCCCAAGAGGCACTGGGTCTAATAAGAAGCAGAGGCCCCTATTTCCAAAACCAAATCAGTGATATCTATCATTTAGGGAGCACTGGCTAAATGACAGTCATTGTGTTAAAAAAAAAAAAAGGCAGATTTACTGTGAGGCTATTAAAGCTGAAGCTTGGAGGCTCTCACATGCACGGACCCTTTCCCAAGGCCCTGGGAGGGGCCTTTGCATGTTTTCCTGGTCCTATGTTTTTATAACATTTACAAACTTTTGCATAATTAAAAAAAATTGTGTGAGGGTGTTTTCGCATAAACTTTAAGCCCCATCAAATCTAGATACAGGTTTAAGGCTGAATTTAAACCTGTATTTTCAAAATGTCATTTTAACAGCAATTGTGTTATGGCTATTATTTTGCAGAGAAGAAATGTGATGCATAAAGATTTTAAGTAGCTTGCCCTGTCACCCAGCTCTAAATTGTTGGGATCAGGATTCAAGTACAGGCTTCAAAGCCCAAGTTTTCTATCACCCTTATGGGGTCCCTAGTCTGTGGGTCACATGCAGGTGGGCAGGGAAATCAAACCAGGAAGGAAGAAGCAGGAGTGGCAATGTTTAGCCTATTTCTTTTGGCCCCTCTGTATGACTCCCTTTGGACCCACCCTAATTTCTTTAGTCCTAAATAAAATGGACTAGAGATTTTTTTTTTTGGGGGGGGGGTACATTAAAATGTTAATTTCATATAATAGGAAGCACATAGGAGTTAGCATCAGACTTGGGTGTCAGAATAAGGAAACAATGGGATCTTATGGCATAGATTTTGCCAAGAGATAGCTAGAGATAACAGCAAGCAAATGCATCAAACAATGGATGGTTGGCTGTCAAAGGCAGTGGAACAGCTTCAAAGCTCATTACTGACTCAGCTTCCTGAGACTCACATGGGGCCAAAGAACTGGAAGATGTTAAGGATAAACAGGCAATCTTGGAGAGGGGAATTAGAATATGCAACTCCAGATGAGCCTTCAGGGCCAGCAATGCCTGGAGGCTAGTGGGCACATTCCCAGCTGTTACCTGTGTGATGGTTTTATCCCCAACTAATACACCAGCTGGCGGGTGTTTTATTTCCTTGTTGACTTTTTTGCTGCCACCTGGGGAGTCTTAGTAACTGTAAACAAAGATTTAGAACACTAATAAAGTATCAGGCGCCAATGTGGTTGACTCCGTACCGGTACTAAAGTCAAGAATCCTGTGGATGAGCAGCTGGTGTGGGAAGGCCCCAGTCACACAGGCTGGTGGGGAGCAGGAGGAGTCCAAGAGCAGGGAGGCAGGGCAAGAAAGGGATTGGATTGCTGAAACCCCCAGGTTTAGAGCCCAAGATTTAGGCACTTATGCTAGATTCTGTTGGATGGGCAGTTGTCCCCAGCCATCAGAATCTGCTGGGTGTTGACCTCTAAGGACTCACAAAGGACTTCCTTCCCAAGAAAAGCCCTCAACTGATGCCTAGGAGGTTATAACCCCATACTTCCCTCCCCCATGAGGAGAAACTTATAGCAATGACTGACTGATTCAAGAATACCAAAGGCCAACCCTCTTGTCTTAAGAAGGGAATGATTGTGTCAGCATAGTGATTTATGTTCCAGAGCCTTTCATGAATCAGCCAAGTTTAGATTTTACCTAAGCACACATCTTTGCTTGGCTTCTTATCCTGTCTGCTTTCCTGTCTTAGATGATTCTCCTGAGAGTCCTCCCTCAACATACCATGATCACCTGATTTTTCCTGTCTTGGGCTCTGCTTCTGGGAAATCTGGCCTAAGATAGCACTGAGGGATTTAGGCCCCCATTGCCACAGCTAATTCTGGCAGGAAGTGGGCAGAGCTTTAAATCAGGAAGTCCCCAAAGATATGTATTTAGGGCAAATTCTCTAGCTATGTGTATGTATAGAGAATTGAGGGTAAAGATTGAAGACATATTCTGAGGAGTGGGTGTCAGCTCCCAGGGATAACAAATGGGCAGAGAATGGATGTCAGATCTTTAACCAGGAAAGTACAAGTAGAGAACTCAGCAAGATAACCAAAGACAAACCCAGTACTAGAATGTGGGTCAGCAAAGCCCAGGAAGAAAACGTCCAGGAAGAAAATGCTATGACTTGTAGGATGCTCAGAGGTTCAGGGCTCATGTGTGGCTCACCAAATACTTGGTCTGTGGGTGGCAAGGCCTAGGTAGTTATTGGACATGTGAATCTGGGCAAGTTAATCTTTTCTAAGTCTTCTTCATCTGTAAAATGTCATGTAATATGCATTCAAGAAGTAGTAATTATTTTATTAATGATGTAAATTATTATTCTAAGCCATGGCAAGTAGTGGAATTTTTGCCTGCTATGTGGTAGACCTGAATTTCTACATAGGACCCACATGTAGATCCAGACTTAGAAAGCAAAGAAATGCAAAGCTATGGGGTACAAAGTGGGGGGGGGGTGAAATAATGACCATGAAAGGCCATGATGATACTTGTATGGCTGCCCCTGGTTTGCATCTTAAGGCCCAGAACCCTAAGTTGCCATTTTTGCATCTTCAGAGCCAGTCTTAAGAGAAAGAAGGAGAGAAAGAGGAGAAGAAGAGGGAGAGGCAGAATGAGAGGAAGGGAGAGCTGTACGCCAAGAATCCTCCAGATTTGATCATTATTCAATGAGAATTGGACCCAAGAAAGACTGTTGGAGACAGCAAGTTGGCCAATTATTGACCCCCAAGTCTTAAATTGCAAGAGAGTTTTTCTTTAGCTTGGCAGACACTACTACATTCTCAATGCCAGGTTCCTAGGGTATAGATCAAGCTGGAAATTCCCAAAGACAAGAACATCAGGAACTCTTAGAAACTCAAATTATTCTTTCCCTAGGACAACTCTCTACTGTTTCTCTACTTGTAATACTGAGTTACATGGCCTTCTAAATTTTATTTTCCTTATTTTAAAAGCAATTTCCAAGAAGCAGACCTTGAGATGAGAATTCACATGCAATTCAATTTACTGAGGAGGTTCTTTTGGGAAAAACTGGCTGCAAAAAGCAGGACAAAGAAGGGAAGAAGCCAAGCTGAGTTCCAGCCTCAACCCAATCCCACAGGGGAGGTTGGGAATGTAAATTCATGGCAAAGAAGCTGGTTTTTCATTTTCCTTCCCCAATCATTGGATAAGGGCTACTGTTAGGGAAATAAAATCTCAGGAACTTTTGTCTCTCAGTAGCCCTGTTAGCCCAAGTGTGGTTCTCCATAGAGCATCACAGGGATGGACAATTAGAAGCAAAACTCTTACAAGTCAAGGACAGTTACACTGAAAAGTTCAAAGGGATATTAGGGAATCTGAGTGGAACACTAGTGGATAGGTCACCACACTTAAGATTATTTTAACAGACTGAAAAAAGGCTAGTTATTTCTGTAAATATGAAATTTATTCTATATGTTTTAGTGTTATAAAATAGAGAGGGCAGGGGATTTATTAGAATTAGAAGATGTGTTAGTCCTGGCTCTGACTCATACAAACTTTGTGACCTTGAGTGAGTCACTCAACTTCCCTGGGTCTCAGTTACCACATCAATAGAATGAATTTATTATTTTTGAGCTTCTTAATATAAACTGATATTTTCTGCTGGCTCTATAGGGTATGTGTCTTTTAAATCCTTAAACAGTAGGACAGGTTTTTCTATTGGGTCTTATAATTTTGTCATTTTTTTTTTTTTTTGTATTTCAAGCCATAGTGTTAGCCACTCAAATATAGAACTGTTCCTTTTTTCACCAAGTAATGTCTTGTTTTATGCTTTCGGATCTGAATTCAATTTCTTCTGACATTACTATTGCTATAGCAGCTTTCTTTTAGTAACTACCTTATTTGTTTTTTTCCAATTCTTTATTTTAACCTTTCTGGATGATTATATTTTATGTATGTGTATTATAAGCCATGTACGGTTGGATTTTTAAAAACCTGGTCTAATAATCTTGTCTACAGGCACCTTGAATTTCTTTACATTTATTTTAATTATTGCTCCATTAAGATTTAGTTACATGATCTCATTTTATGTTTTATACTTATCATTTTATTTTGCTTATCATGCTCTTAATTTGCTTCTTTTTCCACTTTTCCTTCTTTCTGTTTGATAATTTCAAAATATTAAAATATTTACATAAGTATAAAAATATTTACAAAGTTTAACGTATCTCTACCTTCTTCCCAAATAACCCAAGAAGTTAGTATGCTTTACTCACTCACTCAACACCTTAACTCTCTATATTTTTTCTTGGTATTATCTGAATTATCTCTACTTATGTGAAAAATATCATTCTTTTTTAAAGAGTCAACAATAAATTAAATTTATCAACATAATCTACTAAATTTTGTATGGGCTATTGTTTCTATACTCTTCTCCGTTCACTTCTGTTTCCCAGGGTGCTTTCTTCTGCCTAAACTACATTTTTTAGTAGCTACTTCAGTGCAGATCTGTGGGTAATGATCTCTTTTACTATTTTTATTTCATCTACAGTGATTTTTTTCCTAGTTATTGATTTTGTTGCTGCCTTTCTTTGCATTATTTCCTCACGTTATAGAATTTTATGACTGAATGGAAGCTGAGCTCTCTCTCTCCCCCCACCTGATGTTTCACTGTCTTGCAGATTTATATTTGATCTATTTTTCCATCACCTCCTGAGACCATTTAGTTCAAAACCAGGTCTTATATTGGTATTTCAGGGCTTCCAGCCTACACATATTGGAGTTACTACATATACCAAAACAGCAGTTAAGCCAAAGTCCAGATTGAAAGACTTTATTTCTTACAGCTTCCTGCTATACAGCTTTATAGAAATGGTTGCTCAGACAGTGGTTTTAAAAGCTTATTTAATCCTTCTTCAATGGATGAGTAAGCCTCACACTTGCTTCTCTGATTTCAAACAGTAAGTTTGAAGAGTGAGTCTCTTGCTCCCTGTGGGACACTTTTATTCTTGTTACCTCATGGGACTCCAGATTTCTCCATTTGAGTTTGAGTCTGAAAACTCAATCTCAGTTAATTGTTTGTGTTCACTTCCGTTTCTTGTCTTCAGAGATATTTCTCTCAATTTTTACAGTGATTATGTCATCTTAAATTTCTCTCTTTAGGTGTTGTGTATATCAGTCAGCTATTGCTGCATAACAAAGCATTCCTAAAAACTGAGTGGCTTACTATAATAGTCACTTATTTCCACTCACATTCCTGTGATTTGGCTGGGGTTTGGCTAACCTAGTGTGGGCTCTGCTGGGCAACTCACTTCACACTGCAGGAAATGAGATGGGGGAATGAAAATCCTGGTGTTTTTATCCTCTTGCTATCTAGTCACCTACTGGTGTTCCCCACTCTCCATTAGCTAAGAGCCAGGGTACTACTGATTAGCCCATAAATATCAGGGCCCTGAGGTCCAGATATGGGTAGAGAAGGTGAGAGGGGTCAACAGAGACTATCTAGCACATGGCCCAAGGGGAGTCACTGGTAAGTCCCTGGGAGACATGGGGCATCTGTAAACAGAACACCAAGACTCACAAGTCTCCAAGATCAGACCAGGTCAGGTGCGTTCAGGGTGGTATGGCTGTAGACAAGACTCACAAGTCTCAAAAAGAGGTGGTCACTCAAGACAGATTTTGAAAAATCACTTTTTGTGCTTTTGGAAATATGAAACTCTTGGTTCAGTTGGAAGATACAGAGGCAGAGGGGACAAAGTACCTCCAAGTACAAGGAGGTTGTCTTGCACTTAAAAAAATTAATGCCTCTGTTGTACTTTTTATTACTTAGGTTTCATTAATCTAGCCTTTTATACTGAAAAAAAAATGAGAGAAAGGTAAATTTTTCCATTCAATGGATGCTGGAATGGCAGTCAGGAAAGCTATTGTGTTCCAGCTCTGCGAATGTCAAGTTTTGTGACCCTGGACAATTCATGTGTCTTCCTGAACCTTCAATTTCCTCCTGCAGATAATGAGAAGGTTGAATCAAATGCCTTCACAACTACTCAGTATTCACAGTTTATAGATGAGATTAATGAAAGATTAATGAGACTGAAGTTTTTTCTTGAGAGACAGAGAGAGGAGAGAAAGAAAGAGACATTGATTTGTTGTTTCATTTATTTATGCATTCAATTGGTTGATTCTTGTATGTGCCAACTGGAGATTGAACCCTCAACCTTGGGATATTGGGACAATACTCTAACCAATTGAGCTACCTGGCCAGGGCCACTTGCAGTTTATTAATTAAAAAATATTCAACACTGACTGCCCATGTTCTGGTCTCTTTACTGAATCACTCAAACTAATGGGAATTTTGTGAAAGAATTTTATATTTTCTATCTCCCCTATCATGATTCTTAAATCCAATTTTTTAATGACTCCCAGGCAAAGGAAAACCAGCCTACATAGCCACCCAACATAAAACACAGTTTGATAATATTAAAATGAAAATGCTGGAAGCCTGCAAATTTAGATTAAATATGTATTCTGATTCCCTGGCCCCATGGGCATCCCAGTAATTAGAATTATACATGATTTACCTACTTCTGTTTTCTAAGAATTTGTCAGTTTTAAGGTCTGAGTTTAACAATTTATTGGTTTGTCCAGTAGAAATAAATTGAGGGCATCTGGGGCTAGAGTCTTTAATGTGTATGGTTAGGGCCATTGATGTGAAGCTGCCTCCTATTTATAACTGAACAAGCTTAATTGTTGCTTTTCAATCTAAATAGAAAGGCTCTGTTTACTGCTGCTTTTAATTGTAGCAAGCTGGTGAAAGAGCATGCAGGGCCTCTTCAGTAAAGGCAATTCAATAAAAGCATTTTGTCAATAAATTATTATTGCCATCATGAAAATCATGCACCACATTCAAATATAAAGCAAGCAATAGCTCAGCTTCTCCTTTGATGGGCCCAGAATAATACTTTTACATTTTCTTAATTTTTTCTCTTTTCCTCCTGTTTTCATAGATGGTTATAGCTGATAATGGTATTATGGATTTTCTTAATCTCTAGCCTTCATATTAAAGAGGAAAACCTGAATCCCTTGTGCAGTGCTGAGACATGATTGTGTCTAGAGCCATAAAAAATAAAGATCACCAGGGAACTCAGAAAGCTGAGTGCTTTTCTTTGCCGGCCTGGCTGGAGGAGAATCATGGCGCACACCAGACCTTTGTGTGGGGAGATCTTTTTATAAAGCTCTTCTCAAGTGTTTTCTACCAAATGCCTCATATTGTCTTCAAATTTCTGGGAATTGAATAATACAAGAATCTAAAATCACAAACCCAACAGTGTTTGATGGGAGAAAGTTCCAGAAGGAAGTTCTTTTGTGTAGGAAGGTAAGGATGAGTGGAGGATTATATTTTTTTAAATGATCATGGCAATATTTTTAAAACCACATGCTCTTGCTGCCTTGCATCAGTCTATTTCCCCTTCCCTTAAACCTGGAGAGTGATTATGAATGTTTTGAATTGTAGAATGCCACAGAAGTAATTTTGAGTGACTTTTGAGATCCTAAAAGGGACTATGTGTCCACTCTTTTTCAGGATGATCTTACTCTTGGAACACAGCCACCATGTTGTGAGGAAGCCCAAGCCATGTGGAGAGGTCCCGTGTAGGCATTCAACTGAGGTACCGGCTGACATCCAGCAGTGATTTGTGAGTGAGACTTGGAGCTGCTCCCTAACAGAGCCTCAGTTTGGTTTGGGTGTCCCATGTTTTTTTGTTTCTGTTTTTAAATTTATTCTTAGACACAGGTGAAGGGAGGGAGAAACAGGGAGAGAAACATCAATGTGTAGTTGCCTCTCGCACACCTGGCTCTGGGGAACCTGGCCTACAATCCAGGCATGTGCCCTGACTGGAAATTGAACCAGTGACTCTGGTTTGCAGGCCGGCACTCAATCCACCGAGCCACACCAGCCAGGACGTGGTGTCCCACTTTTATGTAGCCCATATGACTCAGAACAATTTCCTCAGCTTCAGGAATGAATTTGACTGGAATGAATCTTACCCCCTTACCTGTAATTGGTTTATAAAAAGTCATGTGGCCTGGTTCTGGCCAAGTGACAAGAGGTTCTTTGGTTCCTATTTGGGGAAGTTCTGCCTTGCCCCTAAGAGCAAGTTATTTTCTCTCTTCATATTTGAATGAAGGCAGATAAATCACAATTATCCCCTGGTGAGAACTAGCCTTTAAAAATGAGGCTGTGTGAATAGCAAAGGCAAGAATTGTAGAGGACGTAAGCCCCAGATAATAACACTGGGGTGCTGGATCAACCAACTCCTATTAAGCTTCCTATTAAATGAGCTTATATATTCACTCATTTAAAAAATACTACAATATCCCCCCTCATTTTCAGGTTTCAGTTACCCTCAGTCAACCATGGACCAAAATGTTAAATTAAAAATTTCATAAATAAACAATTTAATAAAGAATTCCTAAGTTTTCTATCACATGCCATTGAGTAGGACAATGGAATTTTACACCATCTCACTCTACCCTGCCCAGGACGGGAAGCATCCCTATGTCTAATGTATCCACGCTGGGTAGGCCACTGATCTATTAGTCACTTAGTAGCCAGCTCAGTTATCAGATCAAGTGTCTTGGTATCACAGTGCTGTGTGCAAGTGACCATTACTTCACTTAATTATGGCCACAAATTGCAAGAGTAGTAATGCTGGCAATTCGGATGTACCAAAGAGAAGCTGTAAAGTGCTTCCTTTAAGTGAAAACTTCTCAAAAGAAAGAAGTAAAAATTGTATACCGAGGTTGCTAAGATCTGTGGTAAGAACAAATCTATTCATAAAATTGTGAAGAAGGAAATAGAAATCTGTGCTAGTTGTGCTGTCCTACCTCAGACTGCAAATGCCTCTTCCCATGTGGGTATTGTGTCATCTCACATCCTCACAAGGAGGCTGAGCACAGCAGAATACAATATTTTGAAAGAGAGAGAAAGAGCACATTCACATAGTTTTTATTACAATATATTGTTATAATTATTTTATTATCAGTTATCATTGTTAATCTTTTACTGTATCTCATTTACAAATTAAACTTTATCACCGGAATACAAGTATAGGAACAAAACATAGTATATATTGGGTTTGGTACTATTTGCGGTTTCAGGCACCCACTGGAGGTCTTGGAGTGTATCCCACAGAGAAGGGGGACTACTGTGGTTTAAAGTGCACTGTGTTGAAAAAACTAATGGCCGCAGAAAGCATCCTAGTATTTCCCAATGCCTCAAATAAAGCAAGTAATTTCTGCCTTCTGCCCCCAACGACAGCCAACGTTTGCTTTATCCCTTCTCTCTCTGTCTTCTTAGGCCATAAATGGCCAAGTGGTTTCTCTCTCACATGAAGGACCATGGGATGAACTCTGTGCTGTCTCTCCAGTCCAGTTCTCAAACAGGAAGTGCTGGTGGTAGTATCCTTGCCGTAAAGTGGCCTGAGCTCTACAGCACAGGCTAAACGAGGCTGTTTGACCGTGTCCTTGGAGGCAGAAAGGAGAGCAGTTGGTGTATTCCTGGCTCTTGAGATCAGACTCCTTTCTTTCCTTGTCCAAGGTTACTCACTAATTATATCGCAAGGAAATAATAACCGATGGTGACAATAAAGTTAGTTGATAGTCTTAGCCCAGTAATGACGTTTCTGAACTGGTAGAAATGGACTTTGAGGCATTTATTTATATATTAGAAGCTTTCAAGTGCCTAATATTTACATATAGACTTGGTTCATATATTGTAAGGTTTCTTTTTGAGTTACATTGTTTGTGCCTATTATCAGCTCTGGAAGGTAACTGTAGCAGATCTTGTCAATTTCATTGTACAAATAAAATAGAATGAGGAGAGTGACTTCATTCCTAGGTTGATTCTATTGTGATAGAACACAATTGGTACAATTTCAGTTCTTCTAAATTTGTTGAGGCTTTTTTTTTTATGACCCAAGAAATGACCTATCTTGGTATACAGTCTGTGGGCACTTGAAAAAATGTACTTTGCTGTTGTGTGGTGGGGGGTACGCTTTTGTGGATATTGACTAGATTGTGTTGGTTGATGGTGTTGTTGAATTCTTATATGTCCTTTCTGATTTTCTGTCTAATTGTTCTAACAAATGTTAAGAGAAGTATTTGAGCCTGCAGTTACAACTGTAGTTTGTCCCCTTCTCCTTTCATTCTGTATCTCCCACTCTTAGAGGAACATTTTCCCCTGTCTCTTTTCCTCGTAGCATTTTGTGTGGTCAAGGCTAGCTGTGGGCTTTCTCTCATTTGTACAAGGAGTCAGGACTTCTCATTTACACTGAAAGAAGAAAGGCAGTAGTATCTCTGCATGCCACATGGAAGCCACATGGAAGCCACATGGAAGGTCTGTTCTGGAGGAGGTTAGTGCTCCTTCAATGAGACTTTAAAACCTTGAGAAAGCTAAGTATTTATTGTAAATTCCATAGTTCCTAGTCATGCAGTGGGGTTGTCTCTACAGCCATATTTCTAATAAACCCAACTCTGTCCCTGGATTTGGAGGAGTTAGGGTAGGCTTTATTTAAGACCTTTCTGTTTCTAGTCACATCTAGACAACCAGCCAATCATCTGGTCTGATTCCATGTGAGAGAGGAACCAGCCTTTGTGCCCATGGTGGTGAGGGTCTGGGGGAAAGGCCAAGAAAGCTGCTTTCTAGGGGAAGGCAGCAGCATTTTTTGAGCAACTATTTCTTCAGGCACTGTACTGGGCAATATGGATACATGACCTTATTTGAGGCTTTATGACAATCCTTTGACATCACTATTGTTATTATCTTCATTTTATACACAAGGAAATGAAGACCCAGGAAAACAAATAGATCAGCCCAACTTCTTGAACCCTACCAGAACTTGCTAATTACAGAGCATTGCGTCCCCAACTCCCACACACAAACACACATTTTTAAATTTAAGAAAAAGAAGAGATGATGTGGCAATGTCCTAATAGCCATTATAAAGAATTGATCATTGCTGACCCTTTGCCTCATTTCTCCTAAGTATTTTAAATAAAATGAAAAACTCTTTGACCCTCCCTCACTTTCAACCTCATCCTGCTATTCCTTTTCCACTCCCACCTCCAAGAATAAATCTTCAGTATAAGTTTAGAATTTTTCCTTCCCACTCATTTTTCCTACATTTCAAAGACATTTCTGGAGATAGAAAGCTTCATTCTCCTTACTGCTTCCTTCCAGGGGTTTTGGGAATCGCACTCCTTAGAAAATGCCAGCGATTTGCCTTCCCTTTTCTGCTTTATGTCCCTACCGCACGGTTGGTGACGTTGATGCCAAGGGTTCAGACAGAGCAGTGGCCTTGGTAGAATGGAAGTGGCCACACTGGTGTGGCAGGCACACTCATTTGTTCTCACTCATGCTGGTAATTGTTCAGTCCCAAGGACAACCAGGAACATTACCTGGCATTTTGTTTCCTGAGCCTCAGGACAACTTGAAATGATGCCATCTAGTGTCCCAATCTTCACCAGCAAGAGAACTGAGGCATCTTCCAAAATAAAGCAGATTTTTGTTTTTTTTTTTTAAGTGTTTTGATTAAATAATTTAAAACTAAGGCTCGAGATTTTAAAAATCACATTGTACTGTAGGAAATACTGCAGGTATCTTACCTGTACTTTCCCACCCTTACCTCTTCGGGGCATGATGGCCAAGCCACCAGCTGCTGGCATCTGCATTTCTTTGCCAAGGGCTGCCCTGACCTCTCAAGCCACTTTGTCCAGTGTGAGAAGCTGAAGTGATGTGGAATTAGTGTCCCCTAGGAGCAGCCCTCAACAAATGACCGATAGGAATTGATGTACAAATATCCAGCTCTCTCCCTCAGGTAGGATAACCGGAAGGCACATGGTCAACACTTCCAGAGTTTCCCAGTGGAATGAAGCTCCAAGTCGCCGAGGTGTGAGCTGGCTTGGTTATGCACACTTTACTGTCTGCTTCCCTCGATGTCTTAATCCCCTCCTCCCCTGTTTCCTTCACTTCCCAAGTAACCAAGTGAACCATTTGCTTTGGAATCTTTGTCTCAAGGTCTCCTGAACTTGGAAAACTCCTCTGTGGTACATTGTAAAAATAGCCACAAACCTTTTTCCTTCTCTATGTTTTTACACTGTGATGTTATAGAGAGATTTGTCAAGAAGAGGGATGGCCTTGGGCCTTGCTTTAGGATATGGTGAAAGTGATGGCAGATAAGTTCCAAGCCTATGCCTCAAGGGGCCTTGAACACTTCTACTTTTTCTCAAAGACTCAAGAGCAATAATAAATGGTTGCTTTTATAAGTCAGGAAGTATTGAGTGATTTGCCATGCAACAGAAACTAACTGATCCAACCTGCATTTTACATTTGTGTGTAAGATCCCTGTTTGTTGTAGTTTCTTGAATGACAGTATTGTTTTCCCTAAAGAAAAAGCATCTTCTCAGGCACAGAGAGGTTATGACCTTCTCGAGTTTTCTAGCACCATGTGGGGGCCAGTTGCCGTCACCGTCCTGGTTTATGCCTCTGCTCTGCACTGAATCACTTTGTCTGGGTCTGCCTGCTAGCTGCTGCATTTTCTTTCCACCGTGGCTGCCAGTCGGGCTGCTGTTTTTTTCCAAACCCTTCTTTTCTCAGAACAGTGAGGAAGAAAGCCACTGTGTTTTCATGGATTGTGCCAATGATGTATGTGTCTGATAGGGATTTAAGTGCCTGCAGAGCAGGCCTGAGATGGAGGGCTCACCCAAAATACTCCCAGTTTTGCATGTTGAAAAATTTGTGGAGCTTCAGAGCCAGCAGGATGCAGAGTAAACAACATTGGAGAGAGTGAGTCAGGATGCTTAATCCTGGCTTTGCCCCTGGTCTCTCCAGTCCCTTTCAGCTCGAAAATGAGGATTTGAAGACTGGGTAGAGCTTCATGCAATGCAAAGCCAAACAGCATGGGGTTAATTGCCCAATTTAATGAAGTTCTACTAGGCTAGAATAGCGGTTCTCAAAGTAGGGTCCCTGTACCTGCCACAGCGGCATGACCTGGGAACTTGTTAGAAATGCAAATTCTTGGGCCCCACTCCAGGCCCTCTGAATCAGGATCTCTTCCGATGGAGCCAAGCAATCTATATTAACAAGGCCTCCAGGTGATCTGAATGCAACTGAAGCTTGAGAAATACTGATCTAGAGCTGTGTTATTTCAAATGCAGCTCATGGCGCTGGCATAATCTGGGAGCTGATTAGAGAAGCCGAAGCTCAGCACCACCTCCTGACCCTCCTGAATCAGAATCCATATTTAACAGGACCTGCAGACGATCGGATCACATCAAAGTTGGAGAGCCCTGGGTGTAGATTCTTAGTCTCAATCCTTGAAGATTGTGATTCTAGATCTGGGCGAGGCCCCATAATGCGCATGTCTAAAATGCTCCCAGATATTACTGGTGGTGCAGTTCAGGGACCTCACTCGGAGTACCAAGGTTCTAGGTTTCAGGCCAGGCTTAGAATCTCAGCCATGACAGGGTTTCAAGCCAAGCAGATTCGGGTTGACCCACTCTGTGCAGACGTGCAGGCTGTGCACTGTTGCACTCCACAAGACACCGTTCACCTACTTGTGGACTGTGACTATGTTGCCATCATTCAAGGCCAGGCAGGTCCATAGTATTCGTGCAGACGGAAAAATATTCATGGAACTGTTGGGGTGTCTGGCATGCCTTTATTCATGGGTGGGCAAGCCACGCATGCTGCAAGCTGTGTGTCTAATCTGCATATCTCATGTCATGGCCCTTGCTCCTCAGTGTGGCACCCAGCATGGCACCTGTCCCCTTGTGTGTCTCTCATCATCATCACCTCCAGCAGGGAGTCCCTACCTGTTTAAGTACTAGAGAGGAACAAAGCCGGAAAACTGCCAGAACATTACATAACATAACACAGTTCTGCACATGCAAGCCCACTTCATGTTATGGGGACACTGTTCCGGACCCAGTCTCAAGTCTATGAGAGTACTATTTATCAGGCCCCTCCAAGGTTATGGGAACAGTGCTTCCCTTAGCTACCCAGGCACCTGGGTGAGGAAGCCAGACTGCCTCCACTTACCCTATCATGACTCAAAAACCTGAAACCCAAAGCTAAGTAAGATGAGGGGCAGGGGCTGGCTAAAGAGTGAGTTTTAGAGGGAACTGGGTTTGAATCTCAACCCTGACACTTATGTAAGTTGGGTGATCTTGGCAAATGTATTTAACTCTGTGCCTCAGTTTCCTCATTGGTAAGATGGAGATGGTCACACAAGCCCCAATAGATGAGATACTCAATGGTCAACACACAAACCAAGCTCAGCCAATGTTCATTCTTTTACTTTCAGCTGAGGGAATAGCAATTGTCACCAGATCCACAAGCTCCTTCTCCTCCTTGAGTTCCCTCCTGGCCAGTAGCCTAATTGCCTGGTTTGGGCTGAAGGCCAGGTGAGAATGATGGGATTTTCTTCAGAGCTCCTGGGGGTCAGATGAAGGTGATACAGCAATAACTCAGGCTGTTTATAGTAGGAACGCTTCCCAAGGGGTTTGTTAAAATCGATTCATACAATTGACCAACGAGCCCATATCAAACCGCACCGTAGGTTCACCCACCTACTAAAGTCACAAAAGGCAAGAGCAGTCACTGGTCCTGCTACAGCTCTGTGTGCTGTGGAGCCTGGGGTCACACAGAGGCTTTGTGAGGGCACCTTGCCTGGCCAGGCAGGGAGACCTGCCCTCCTCCACAGACAGGATCCAGTCAGGCCCCTCCTGAGTTATTGTGAGAAAAAGTCCAAGATGCTCTGAAACAAACCTAAAGACTAAATGAAGTATGCATTTTGGGTAAGGGGAGAGTGCAAAGCAGGCAGTGAGATATTTTCAAAGCTCATTCCATACAAACCAAGCAAGGCAATATTAAGAAGCCAGATGAACCTTGATGATGTCAGAAACTAGATATCCCTAAGTTTGATTTTTGGGTTTTTAGATGAAGCAATAAAAAAAAGAACATTTTTTTCCTTCAGGGTTTATGGAATCTCTAGGAGGAGGTGGAAGGGCCGCTGAGTTCAGGTGGGAGTTCAGCCTAAGATAGCCACTAGAGGGCGTCAGAGATCCAGGAAAACTGCCCGGTGTTTCCCAGGAGAGGCCCTGAGAACTGTCAGGCCTGGTCTGATTTGTGTGTTTAGATTGAACTTGATTCCTGACGACTTTCTCAGAAGGTGTGCATCACCCCATGGGAAAGAAGTATTCAGCTCCATTAAGGAAGTTAGATCACTAATTGACCAATGAAACCATTCCTGCATCCAGACCCTGTTCTGTCTTTGGCGTTACAGCAAAGATGAGGGTATAGGACTTTTATAAGAGAGTCGCTAACTGGAAAAAAAAAGTAGGGTTAAAGCTCAGTGTTGGTATCAAGGACAGGTGTGGAAGGTGTAGACTTTAGTATCCCATCACTTCCATTTCTGTGCTGGTAAACACAGAAAATCAAAATAAAAACAGGATGTTGCTATACAGATATAGCTTTGAGCAAAGTCCTGTTGAGTAATTATATTGCCACATATTAGTCCATCCTGTACATAGAAATTCTAGTGCTTGAGGATTTTTGCAGTGAATACTGCAGTAGAAACAAAGGTGACTTTTCTATTATTGCTCAAAAGGCTCTTAAAATATAGAGTAAGACATAATACCTGTCAACTGATGGTTGCTGGCATCAATTCAACAAAACAGGAATCCCTAATTTGGGGTGTGATGAGGAAGGAAACTTTATTCAGTGCAAACAGTTCAGTTGTGATACAGCACAGCTGTGAGAACAACACAGCTGTGGAACAGCTCAATAATGTTACAGCTCAGTTATGAAGCAGACGGGCGTGGAACAGCAGGGTTGCGAGGTGGCCCTGGAGCCAGGCCCTCCTTTGTCTAGACAGCTCTGCTCTTACACTGCTCTGTTCTGCTCTGATTTAGGGAGACATCTTTGGTGTTGCTTCTTTAATGTTTTAGCTCCAGCCAGGGAAACACAGTCCTCAGTCTTTGATGGGAAGGGAAATTGTGCTACTTCAGCCACAGGATAGCCAGCTTATATAGACAGAAGTCCTCGGCCCTAGTCCCTGAGGGCTCCATCCTCATGCAAATAAGAACCCCAAATCCTCAAAGATTGATTGGTTCAAAAAGGCACTGTCCTGATTGGCCAGAATGGAACTGCTCTGACTGGTTGGTGAAGATACTAAAGAGGATATAGCTGTGCAGTTCCCATTGGATGGGAAAAGCCTCAGTCTTATTGATCGAAATACTATTTCAGGGACTCCTTTAGAAGAACTGGCTCAGAGAGGAGGAACACAGTGCAGGCAAGCAGTTCAGTGTGGGTGGCTTCTCCCTGAAGTGCAGTTTGTGTGAGAGCCCCCTGTGTAGAAACAGCTGCTAGGCTCTGCTTTTTAAAATTTGAGCACAGTTTCCTTCAGGAGCTCTTCTTAGTAGGTGCCTTCTTTCTCAGGGTTCACATACCACAGAAGTTTATAAACTTACCCTTCCTGGTGAGATCTAGAAAACGGGAGCAGCTATTAAAGGAGGGAGACATGTTAGAAAAGAATCTACAAAGATATGTTACAGCCAGAAGAGCTGTTGGGCATGGGAACTGTGAGGGCCGAAGGTGCACTGCTTCATCTGCCAGCATCTGCGAGGGAAGACAGTCCTCTCCCCCTCCCTCGTGCCTCTGTAGCCCTTCCAGCAAGGCATTTTGGCTAAGGAGGCCCTTTGTCAACATGACCTGCAGGTGACACCCTCCTTCCCACACTACCACAAAAAGTTCCCTAGAGCAGGAAAAGGGTCTCCCCAGCCCATGGGTTTGCTCTAGGAGAGCTGAGTCCCAGATAACTTGCAAATATGATCATCTTGATGTAGAGAGCTCCTGGGAAAGAAAAAGACTAGGTGGGGTTTTAGTATATATTTTTGGTTACAGGAGGCAGATGGATAAAATAAATGCAATGAAACAGATTATTCAAGCAATGTAATGTCTCCTTTTCTGATAGAATCTTCCTTTTCAGAGGCTGAAAACCCAGCGAACCTCTTATATCCCAGTTTCCCACAAATAAAAGGAAGAACATCTTCCCTAGGTGACTCTATTGCTGTCTGGGCCACTGGCACTGGCTGCTCTGGCTCCTCTCTTTCCAGGTAGTTTAATCAGCCGTATCAGCCCTCCTATATCTGCCTTCATCTTGTTGATCTCTGCTCCCTAGTTCCCATCATGTCAAGTCTAAGCATCCTTACCTGGTTTCCAGAGACAGCCCATACCTTCCACCTAACACCCATCCCTTACTCTCTTCTCCTGCTGGGCATCTCATTGTCCTGTAAAAGGACCCCTGATATTGATTCCTCTGGATATTTGCACATGCTGTACTCCTTGCTTGAGACACCTTTGTCTTATTTCTGGCAAAGAAGTTGAACCCAAGCTACATTTCTTCCAAAGCATCTTTCCTGATTACTTACTTTCCTTATTGATTTCCTCTTCCTTTGAACTCTCACATCTTTCTACAAACATTGGGGAACATAATCCAGTATTGTTTGCTTTTCCTCTCTCACTGTTATTTTAGGAAACTTGACTGAGCCTTGACAATCAGATGGCTGGGACTTTGAGGACAGGGGGTTGAACATAGCATCCCAAGACCCCAGTATGGTGACCCCTTACATACATTAGAAATCCAATGAATATTTGCCTGGTTACCTCCCATGCATCCTTCGGATCTTAGACTGAACCTCACTTCCTAAGAGCAGACTCCTGTATTAGATCCAGATTTACTAGTCCACCTCCAAATATATCTCTTGCATAGTACTACTCAAATATATACATTTCATTTCACTGTTTTATTTCATTACTTGTTTCTGCCAGTGAGGGATGGGGCTATGTCTGATTTTGCCTAGTGTCCAGGGCAGTGCTTGGAACATGGCAAGTATACTATAGATATTCATTTAAATGAATGAATACTTGTTGGTTAGATGGCTTAACCAGAAAGTGACATGGACTTCTTGGGGAATGGGGAGAACAGCGCTGAGGCTGTTAATCTCCTGAGAGCTGGTACCCTTAAAGCACATTCCTAAACAGAATCTAACAGTAAAGGCTTGGATAGGCCAAATCAGCAAAATCGTTTCAGGATCATTAATGGCAATGAGTGACACATTTCTCTTAAGAATTTGTAAGTTATAAAATAATACATATTCATTGTGAAAAATATCTAAATTTTAGAAAATTATAAGGATGCAAAGAAAAGTAACTATCACCCACCACTTGAACAAAGGCTTTTTAAAAAACAGTATGTTCTTCCAACATTGGTTTTGTAGCTTATTATTTTTTTTGCATAGTGGAAACTTTACTGGATATACAATATTGGATTTTTTTAATAAATCACTTAACATGAAATGATAAACATTTTTCATGCTGAAAAATTCACTCTTTGTGAATCAGAATTTTAAATAGCTCCAGAATGTTCCATGTATGGTTGTACTTTGTCATTCCTTCATTAGAGGACATGAAGGCTGACAAATGTGAGTTTTGACCCTTATGATTTTGAAGGCATTCTAAAATCTAAAGATAGTAATGATCAATGGGAGCTATATCACAGACTCTTCAAGCTGTTTCAATAGGACGCCTATCTCCACTCATTGGCATACCACCCTGGCTAACCAGATCTCAGACCTACCCAAGCAAGTGGCCCTCATTCCTTGCTTCCTCATCCTCAGCCCCCTGTGCCTCCATCTTCTGTTTCTTCCCATGCAGCGGACATGATTGATGTCCTGCCCACATACTCCCCACATCAGCATTCCTGAACAAGCATACCAATGGCTTCCTACTGCAAGCACCTCGGATTCTCTGCCTTAGGACTTTCTTTAGCTGCAGGGGCATGCCCCCAGGAACACCCTTCAACCAATAAGAAGAGGGAGTTAATGGACAAATATCTCAGCTCCTCATTGCCCATAATGAATAGTTTAAAGGTGTGTTCTACCCAGAGCTCCCCACCAGGACTGAGTTCCAGTTACCCACAGGCATAACTTACTCATTAATGTACTTATAATAACTTCCTTTCCTTCACGGCCTCATTTCCACATTCTTCTACTGTGTTTCCTGAAACCATCTCAAAATTAAACCATTTGGGCTCAAATCCTCATATCAGGGCTTGCTTCTGGGGAACCCAGCCTAAGACATCCACCACCCCACTTCTTAATTATAAGTGCTAGCACTTTCCAGCTTAGAGTTTCTCTCTTCTTTTTGACTAGTGCAAGCTAAAAAGTATAAATGATACAACCTATGTTTTAAGGAACTGGGTAAAAATGCCAAACCATGCCAGATTGTTGACTCTTTGTCATCAGAACTTCTAATAGGAATACTCCCAAAGGGGAGTAAATTATACAGCAATGCTGGACTCTTTGAAGGTGGATTGTTCTTTCTTTCCCCTCTCTTTTGTCCTCTCATTTCACTCTTCATCTGCTTCCTCTGCAGTAGAAGGTATCCTAAACTGAACTATTTTTGCTGCCAATCCCTAATTAGGTTTCCAGATATACCCCGAAGCCTGGGACTTATGCTAGGCATATGCTACAAAGCAAGTTCATATTTTTTCTTTAATTAATAGTGACTACTACTTACTAAAGGCCTGATATGTTCTGAGCACTGTGCTAGGTTCTGCAAGAGAGTCTTCAGGGACTCTTAAGTCACTATAGTTGTAGCGAAGATAAGACACATAAGCAGCTGGACTCATATACAATCAAGTATGATATGTCAATTGAGGGCACAAATAGACCCAAACAAACAACTCTAGAACTTTAAGAAGAGTGGTGATTTGTTCTGGCTAGATTTTGAGAAAGTTTCATGAACAGGCTAAGAACATTGGAATTTAGTAGGCCAAATAAATCAAGACAGAGAGAAGTAACCCAAGCTTCTCCCATCTCAATTTCGAGGGAACTTCTTCTTTGAGGTTAAAAAGTGAGACTGCTGCTTCCCTCCACCTCCCCACAGTAGATTACGAAAACTTCAGAGTTTCCTTTTATCTCAGCTTCTCCAATACTCACCAAGGAAATGACATCATCTTTCTGATATAAACAGACTGAGCCATACCTAAGTCAAACCTTAAAATAAGTGTATCAGTTAGCAATGCATTTTGTTTTAGATATCAGAACCCCATCAAATGAGGCTTGAAACAACATAGATACTGATTTCAGCTCATGTACAAATAAAACTAGAAATAGGCATTTGTTGCTGCAGATTTAGCTACTCAGCAACATCTTCAAGGATCCAGTCTTCTTGTATCTTCCTGCTCTGCCTTTCTCAGGCTGCTCACCTCCTGGTTGCAAGTGGCTCCTATGGATCCAGGCATCACAATGCCTTTGAGGCAGGAAAAAGGGAGAAGGGCTGTAACAGAAATCTCTTTTCTTCTTTCCAAAACAGCAAAAGTTTCTTAAGAGTCTCCTGCAAAAGTATACTTACATATTATTGTCTAGATATTGTCTAGAACTGGGTCATATGGCCACCCTTAGCTATAAAAAATTCTGGGAACTTGGGTCTTTCATTTTTTTAGATTCTATAATTACAGAAAGCAAGAAAGAGGGATAGGGGATGATTGCAATGAAATTCCTACAGACTCTGCCTTCTCTTACAGGAAACTTCAACTGCTGTGGCCAAGACACTCAGAATCTTGTTTCCTCTTAGCTGACAGCTGATATATTAGTCAACTATTGCCACCAACACACTGTATAACAAACCACCCCGAATTTCAGTGGCATGTAATAATAAGCATCTTTATCAAGCTCACAGATTTGCTGACTGGCCTGGTTCTCTTTCACATGTCTTACATTCTCTGGAACCAGAATGGTGTGACAGAAGCATAAGAGAAATGAGCATGAAGGTGTGCTGCTTCTGCAGGTATAACTCAGAAGTGGCACACCACCACTTTTGTCCATAATTCCACTGGCTAAAGCAAGTCATATGGACCCAAAGCAAGATCTCTAGTGGAAGGAACTGCAAAATTTCTTCAGGAAGGTGTGGAGCATGGGGATAGGTGGGGAGCCCCCTACCCCAGCTGTATAATCTAATTCATTACCTCTGGGGAAGTGGTGGTGGGGCTATGATATTAATGCATATCCCTGCAAGTGACAAACGTGCCTGTAACAGGCAATGGCCAACTTAGGGCCATGCCCAATCAGTGAAGTGACCACAGGATTGTAATTTTAGACCAGGTGTGAGGGAAAGTAGGGTACTGCAGTCTAGCCCTTTAGGGAAGGCAGAGCATGTTATACCTTGAGTCACTTGTCATAGGTCACTTTTGTTGATTATCCAACAAAAAGGAATTCTGAAGATCTGCTTCTTACCATATCTATGTGCCATTATTAGGAGCAGGAAATTCCTAGCGTCAGTCTCCTTATGTGTCTTGGAGTTTTCATACCCCAAATAGGGACTGAATTCTGCTCTACAGAGCAGTGAGTGATGTCTGGATACATTACCTTCATTTCTCATGGAGTCTTTCCTCAGCTAAACCCCATTTGTTATAATTACTATAACTTAATTCATAACTGAATCAACCAAACATTGTGATAATAATTGAATAGAGATGGAGACAATTCCTTATAATGGTCATAATACCCAGATTGTTTGTTGGTGCCATTATATTAACCAGAACTTCCCTGACAATTAATTTGAGTGAATTCTAGCACATATTCAAAGAGGGAAATTGCAACACAGGCAAGCTATATTTAAGAACATAGTCGTGTCCCTGAAAAAAAGTGTACATACCTTTTGCTTTGAAAATGGAATTCACTCATTTATTCAAAAAACATTATCGATAGATTTTTCATCTCTCTGGAGGCCACCTTGACAATAAGAAGTATATATGACCTCATTTGAGAAATCAATGAATCTTCATTTCTAATGAAAATATGTAATACCACATTTTCACATATTTATTTAATGTTTTTTAGCACTTGTTACCTGTCAGATTCTATTGCAAGTATTTCACAAATATAAACTTATTTAATCTTTATTATAAATGTATGGGGTGGGTGCAATTATTGTTCCCAATTTATAGATTGAAACTCTGAAGCACAGAATCTCCTTTTTTTAATATATATTGTTGTTCAGTTACAGTTGTCCTGCCTTTTTCCCCATTGCTCTCCCCTACCCTATACCTACATTCCCACAGTCAATCTCCCCATTGTCCATGCCCATGAATCCTTTATACATGTTCCTTTGCTTGCCCCTTCCCCTTATTTCCCCTATAACTTCATCCCCCTTTCCCCCTGTTCACTGTCAGTCTATTCTTTATCTCCAAGTCTCTGGTTCTATTTTGCTCATTTGTTTGTTTTGTTGATTAGGTTCCACTTATAGGTGAGATCAGATGGTATTTGTCTTTCACTCCCTGGCTTATTTCACTCAGCATGATGCTCTCCAGTTCCATCCATAACTGTTCCATCCTTTGTCACAAAGGGTAGGAGTTCCTTCTTTCTTTCTGCTACATAGTATTCCATCATGTAAATGTACCACAGTTTTTTTTTATCCATTCATTTACTGATGGGCACTTAGGCAATCTCCTCTTAAGCATTCAAAGGTCCTTTGACCCAAACAAACAGCAAAACTAAATGATATTGATCCTGGAAAGCTGAAATTTTGAAGGTTTTTAAAAAAAGACTTCTTAGTAAATCAGGGGTGTACATCAGAGGTGGCAAACACAAGGCCCATAGGCTGAATCCGGCCCTCCACCTCGTTTTATCTGGCCTAGCACCTTCTTTCTACCCAGCAGCAGCACCAAGCCCTCGCTTAACTGTTAAGGAGTAGTCACATTTACACAGTCCTAAAATTACATTCAGCCCTTTGAAGGCAACTGTAAGGCTGATGTGGCCCCCAGTGAAAATGAGTTTGACACCCCTGATGCACATGTACCCTGTAAAGCATGTGCCAGACATTAGAATGTTTGCTCTCAGATCCATTCTACACACTCCACCCTGCTCTCTTCTGCACTGCAGGGAGCTCATCCTGTAGGCTGCATTCCTCAGACTTTCCAGCCAATTGGCTTCTGGCTGGATTCAGCCCATGGGAAGCATGGGGGAAGGAGGCAGGGCAGCAAAGGGAAGATAGAGGAAAACTAGGGTCTCTCTTTCCTTCTTAAGATGTATCACCTTTGGTAGTAGCTTTGTGTCCTCTTTTTCCCAGCTCTTGTCAAACGGTCCTTCATTCTATGACATTACATGTAAAAATTTAGAGAATGCATACAAAAATCATACAATAATTTAATTATGCATTTATATATAACATTTTAAATA
Organism: Macrotus californicus; assembly: GCA_007922815.1. NCBI lineage: Eukaryota > Metazoa > Chordata > Mammalia > Chiroptera > Phyllostomidae > Macrotus > Macrotus californicus. Next base: position 25,813 of record VMDR010009373.1, read on the forward strand.
CATTATAGGAAAACATATTACAATATAATTATGTTTGATGGAGTAGGCCAGGAAATGCAACTGGGGCTTATGGTTAAAGGGGAGCTGGTATTCAACTGTCATGAAGATTTTATTTTTGTATAAAACTGAATGAAAGGCCTTAATACAAAGTGTTAATAGCTGTTAATTCTGGATGGTGGAAAAGGAAAGAAAGAAGAGAAAAGAAAAAAGAAAAAACACACTTCTAGACATTTTTTTTTTTTGGAGAAGAAATATACCTTACCATATATAAATATAAAACGTATTTTTACATAGGTTTTCCCAAGAATTACTTAAATATTATAGCTATTAGTTTGCAATTTCTACTGCGACAAACGGCCACAAACTTATTGGCTTAACACAATATGTGTTCATTATCTCTCAGTTCTAGAGGTCAGACGTGTGACGTGTGTCTCACTCGGTAAAAATCAAGGTGTCAGCAGGACAGCAATCCTTTCTGGAGGCTCCGGGAGAAAATCTGTTTCCTTGTCTTTTCCAGCTTCTAAAAGCCATCCACATTCATTGACTTGTGGCTCCTTCCTCCATTTTCAAAACTAGCAAGATTAAACGTCTTTGATTATTCTTCCTTAGTCATATTTCCCTCTGATTGCAGCTGGGGTAGTTCTATGATTTTAAGGAACTGTGATTGGGTTAGGCCCACCCAGATAATTCAGTATGACTCTGCATCTCAAGATCCTTAACTTAATCACATCTGCAAAGCCCTTTTTGCCATGAAGATAACATATTCATAAGTTCCAGAGATTAGAATGTGGATGTTTGTGGGAGTGGGAGGGAAGTCCTATTATTCTGGCTATCATGATAATTTGCAGTAAGAAGATATCCTTCATTTGAAAAGCAAAGGCTTTTGTAAGCCCCTCTTTCATCTAGCATGCTTATCTTTCTGAGAACTTCTTATTCAAGTGCAAAGTACTGAGGATGTTCATCTTCTGGTTATGCATAGCTGAGCAGGAAATTTGCTGTACATCTCTACAATGGAAGACAATGAGAAATCTACAAGTCCATTAAGATGGTTTTTACCAGGATAGCCAGGCAGATCTCAAATTAAAATTTGAGACAATCTCAAAATTTGAGACAGCTCAAATATGACAGAGCTGTCTTGTAGAATTTCCCCCAATGAAGAGACAAGCATCATTTGCTGTGATTATTGCTTTGCTGTATTGCGAATTGTCTTGGCTATAATGACAAATTAGTGTGATTCTGTGAGATATTACATTTTGCATTGGGTTTCAGTGGTTCTGCTGAAAACAGGTTAATTTCTTGTGAACCACAATTTTGCTGAACTGGTTAGTTGTCTAGAAATTGGGGCTTGGAACTAATTATTAGAAAGTGTTAATGTTCACTGACCTAGAATGAACAAGCCTTCCTTTCCCAGTAAATTAACTTCTCTTTAAGAAAAGAGCTAATGAAATTCAGAACCTTCCAGAGATCACAAATAGACAGTTGATTAAGCAAACAAGTTAAAGCAAGAACTGGGTAGATAATCATGAAAACGGTTCTTCTCAAGTCTTTTCACATGTCATTCAGCAATTGCTCTCCTCGAGCAAACAAGGAATAATGCGTTAAAAGTTCAAGAACTTGAATTATGCAATCAACTATCAGAAATGTTCAAGCTGCCCTTTCAGCTGATCAAAGGGTAACAGCTTTTCCCCATCATCCTCCAAGTATGTATGTGTAAAGCTTTTGTCTGCTCTGTTTCTGAAAAACTACTTTATCAGGTAGAAATTTTCCAGAATTTAAGATGCAAGAAAGGGGACATTTCTCTGATTTCAGAGCTCACATCAAATGTTGCTCATGAAGGTAGCAAAAAATCTACTATACTGTAGTCATTATTTTTTCCTCTTCTTTCTACTAGTGGAAACCAGGACAAATGGAGAATGGGTTGAAGGCTGCCAAAATATACACTGCCCACCCCAAACTGGGCCAGGGAATTGTAGGCCACTGTGTTGTCAGCACCTACCTGCTTTAGGCCTAGGTGGGTGCCATAAACTTCACAACTGCCCCCAAGGATGCAGTCCTTTGCATTTTAAATTAATTCCCATGCATCCTTCCCTTTCTGGGTGCTTCCACTGTTGAGGTACAGCATGGGTAGAACCTTCCGCCCTACCCATCTGAGAAATCCAACTCCATCCCTGGCCTGGCTTCTCTGTCTGAGAAGAAGAAAGTGCAAATCACCTCTTCACTTATTCCATAAAATGTATTGAATGTTGTCTTAGTTTGACTTCTCTTGTAAGCAGACCCTAAGATAATACAAGTACAAGCAGTTTACTTGGAAGGTGATCCCAGAAAATACTAATAAGAAAATGTGGAAGCAAGACAGGAAATACAGGCAGCCCTAAGTGAATTACCTCTATGGGCAACTGGAGCTCAAGCCCACTGGGGAACTCTGGGAGCCAGCGTAGAAGACTCAGAGTTGGTTTATAGAGGGTGAGGGGACCGTGTTATATGCCCACCAGCCCCTAAGGACCGGTGTTTGAGGGCTGTCAGAGTTTAGTTTCCCAGACTGCCCAGGCTACTGTGCTGAGGCCAGAGTGGCTTTCTGCTGTTCGGAAGGAAGTCCTTTGGCAAAGCAATACAGATACTGGCAGTTGGAGTAAAGCAAACTCACACTGCTGTGGTAATGCCAGAAGTTCCAGCCTTTTAGTAAGGCATTGAAATAAAACTTTAGAAAAGCCTAATTTCTCCAATCAGTACATAAAGCAGAAGCAGCTATGTTTTGCTGACTGTGTGCTCAGAATGATGCCAAGTACTGTAGGGAAAGCAGCAGAAGTAGGAGGCATGGTTTCTCCCTGATTTTATTCCCTACATAGGGAAGACAATTCTGACTTTACCAGGCAACACGGACAAATTGATAAAATGTAATGGTGTTATTGAAATAGGTATGTTGCAGAACAGCTGCAATTAATAAAAGTTACGGAAACTGTAAAGAAGAAACTGTCCCCCTCCTGTCACTGGATTTGTGGTGTAAAACTGGCAGACAACAGCTCAATCCAATATGGCAAGTGATTTCACCCAAGGGTAACCCCTAGCCTTATTATGCATTCATTGTAATACATTAGCATGCTAAATGACATACCCTGTGCCACTGTGATCAGAAACAAAAAAGCTCATATAAGGGCACAAAATGGCCCATGGAGCTCCTCTGAGAGATCTCCACCCCTTTCCCAGGAAGATCCTGAATATCTCTTCCCCTTATTGAATACCCTTCCCCCTGATTAAATGAACATTAATAAAGGAAGCAAATTTCACTAAACTGGGACTGCTCTGTCTGTGGGGTAGCCCATTCTCTGCTTTCTGTCTCACTGCTTCACTAATAAACTCACTTCCACTTTAAACTCTGCTGCCTTGTTTGTGAATTCTTTCCTGTTCAAAGCCAAGAACCCACGGTGGGTCTTGAACCCTCAGGTTCCTGAAGCCCTAGAGTTTCTGCATCACTATGGGCATTAGGAGAGGATTGGCATTCTTGGGAGTGACTTCATGGAGAAGGTAGAAAATAAAGAAAAGTGTTTGCAGAAACAAAGCCAAAGCCCAGATAATCGAAGGAACAGTGAGAGAGATAACATGGAGACAGAGTTAGCTTAGCATGTTAATAAAAAATGAAAAAGCTCATTAGATTGGAGTTGATGAAACATGTTCAAGAGAAGTGAAAATCTTTAAGCTTGATTGGATTCAAATATTGAGATGTTTGACGACAAAACAAAAAAGTCTGGCATTATTATTGTCTTAGAGAAGTTAGTCATTGCCTTGAGCCTATAATCCCTTTTGAAAAAAGTCTACCTATGCCCAAAATGCTGCTAAAGAAGTGGCTGTGTCATGGCAGATGAGCCTGCTTCTGAGGCCACATTTGATTGGGTGGTGGCAGACATCTGACCCCAGGTACACTAATCAGAGTCTGGTGTTTTGGGTTGTTTCCCTGGTAATTGGACCTAAGGCTCTAAGAGACTGAGCTGGCTCTCTAAAGAGCCAGGGTAAGAGTTTTGTTCTCTTGGTAAGCCATAGTCATGTGCAAAGATATTACACTAAAATAAAGCATCATAGAAAATATTGAATTATAGCAAAAAAGACGAGTACAAATACTGAGAGAATCAGAGAAGAAAGACCATGTGGGCCCAGCAAGTTAAGGTCATTTTCTAATTCCCCCAAGGCTATGGTGCTCCTCTGGAATTTAGTCTTCTGTGAACTCCATTCAAGCTAATTTGAGTGTTTCTTCCTTGGAAATCCAGGACACTTAAATAATGCAAAATGGTAGCCATTAACTTTGCATAATGCCAGTGGTTATAAGTCCTATTGGTTGACATCATAGCTGGTGATCCCCAGGGGGAAAAAAAAAACCTTGAGACCAGAATTATGTGCAAATGGTTTATAAAGGAAGAACTTCAGAAAAACTGTAAAGGAAAAGGAGAGAAGGAAGCCTAGGTGAATTTAGACCACCAAGTTGGTGAAACCTGCAGAGGGTGCTGCTGTGGAGATTCCACGGACCTCCTTCCTTAGCCCCAGGCAAGGGAGCTAGGCTTTCACTCCCCTGCTTACTGACATGCAGGATTGCAAGGTCTTGGGCAAGCGAAGGTAAACTGGTCAACATCCTTGCCCCCAACTTGTTTACAGCTGAGGAGAGGGCGATAAGCTTGCAAACACATATAGGTGACTAGAAAACTGCTTGTGGGTGGTGGAGAATAGGAAAAGCTTGACCCAGAGGACGTGCTGTATGAACAGTGAATAATTTAACATCTGTGTGCCATGTGTTCCACTGTCTCACCTACCCCTCAAAAGATAAAAAGAGTATTAGAATCTCTCAACAACCTGAGCATGGCTGATTTTCTCCCAGGAACTTTTTTCTTTTTAAAAAGATCTCTTCCAGAACACTGAACTTCCTGAAAAATGAATGTTGGAGGAACGTGGTAAGAACCTGGCAGGAGCCCAGTTAATACTTGCTAGCCTTGACCCAAGAAAGAGGAAGTAAATATCAAATCCAATGTTGATAAGACCTTGTGTATTTTTCTTTTTCCCCTAAAGGCATGTTTGCTCTTTCAAGGACTAGGAACTTACTGTTTAAAGTATTTTTGGTCCAAGGATCAGGCTTACAGTAGTGGGGTTTTACCCAATATGAGCTCTATTTAGCACAGGAATTGTGAAGGCTGGACTAGCATCCACAAGGCTTTTAGGAGTCTTAACGGATCAAAGCTGATAAAACACAGAGCTCTTTCTTTGTAATGAGCAAGCGATATGCCATATAATACCATTGCATTTTTTATGTATAAGCAAGTGCTACATACTAGCATATTTCGGTATGAGGAATTCATTACTGCTAAAATTTGGCGTTTGTACATTTTAAAAAGCACAATTTTGGATTCCGGTGAAACTTGGCCTGCACCAAATATTTCACAGCACCGTGAAATGTGCATACAGGCCGCGGGTATGAATTCCCACAAGGCTTGGGGAAAACACTGATCGGTACATCCCTAGTGGTGTATCTATAGTTTTTGATTTCTGCTATTCTTGCTTCTTCATCAGCAGTCATTGTTAGTTCAAATTTATTTTTCTTTTGAATTTGGTTCATTTTTTCTTTTTCTTTTTTTTAAATTTAATCTTTATTGTATTCTTTCCATTACCATTTAGTCCCCTGATACCCCTTCCCCCCAGCAATCACCACACTGTTGTCCATGTCTACGAGTCCTTTTTCCTTTTTGCTCATAACCTTCCCCCCATCCCCACTCAGGATGACGGTTCATTTTCTTATATGGAAGAATACTGTTTTAGTCTGGATCTCTGCAGAAGGAGACTCTGACATAAGGATATGAATGCAAGTAGTTCATTGGGAGGAGTGATTTCAGGAACCACTGGAGGGTAAGTGGAAAAGTGACAAGGGGAGGGAGGAAAATCAGTCAAGGGTGTGCTGATGAGGGGCATTATTGTTGCGGGCAGCCGGGGCTGGTACCCATGGGGACTCTGCAGAGACTTTGTGTAACATGCCTTGGGGTTGCCCCACCTGAAAGATGAGGATTGAGGTATTTATACATTTTCCATTGGACCGTTCTTGAAGGCTGCTTCTAGAGGCATGAACTCACACATGTCCAACCTGCCCTGCATGCTGCATCATGCCCTGCAGCCAAAGTCGAGCTCGCTGAGAGTAGCACGTACTGATATGAGGCTGCCAGTGATGAGAATCAGAAGAGACAGGCAACAGGACTTGGGCTGGGTCCTGGGGGATCTAACAGTGTCTGATATGGATGCTTATTTCCCTGAACAGTATTTTGTGTCCATAGTTTCCTGATCACTTGACTTTGAAACACTCGTTGCATTCCAATGAGCTATATAAGCCCATGTTGCTAAGTAGTCAGGGAGAGCCTTATGTAAGGATGTACTCTTTAAGGTGAAACCTGGAGGATGAGAAGAAGTTGGTCATATTAAGAGGAGAGAGTGGTCCTAAAATCTTCTGCATCAATTTCCCCATTTAAATTCTGAGTACAGAATAAGGAAATTTAAATTTTGAATTGCTTGAAGAGTGATTTTTAGCAATCACATTCTCATTCAGAATAAAATTGTTTTTAGCTATCTCCTACAAGATAAACTTCCAAATTTTCCATTTGGTACAATTTTAACATTCACACTTCTTTCCTCTAGTCAATTTCTCTACGCCCACCCATTAGTCAAATTTCCGATCCCATTTTCATCAATCACTGTTTTGACAGTTCCCATCTTCTATCCTAGGCTCCTCTAAACCTGTTAGAGTTATATGGAAACTACAGCTCCTTAGGAAAAAAGAACATCTTGCCCTGGCTGGTGTGGCTTATTTGGTTGGAGCATCGTCCTGTGGAACAAAAGGTTGTGGGTTCAATTCCTGGTCAGGGCATACCCAGGTTGCAGGTTTGATCCCTGGTCCCTGCACATACCAGTCGATGTTTCTCTCTTACATTGATGTTTCTCTCTCTCCCCCTACCCTCTCCCTTCCTTCCTCTGTCTCTCTAAAAAGCAATGAAAAAAATGTCATCAGGTGAAGATTAAAGAAAAAAAAAAGAAAAAAAGAGCATGTCATTGAGACATAGAAAACCACAATCCCCTCTAAAAATGGTGAGGATAATTCAGATACCTGGGACTGGAATTGCTCAAATCATTCTGGTGATCAACATTCCCACTTTGTCTTGTCTTTCATCCAAAAGATAATTCCATATCCCTCAAATGCTAGTGCTAAAGTGTCTTAGGGTCTCACTGTTCTGGAAGCAATTATGTGGCACTGAAAGGATGTAGATGAGTCTCTGAAGGGCGTCTTCTGCAAGGGTCCAAGTCACATATCTTTTTTTGCTACGGAGCCACTGTCAAAATGGCCTGAGTCACGTATTTCTTCTTTCCAATGTAACGCAGTCCCATGGGACATGTGGCTTAATCCTGAGCATGTCCAGTAAGCAGTACTAGAAAAGATACTAAAAACATTAAAAGCTATGAAGCTCAGATCTTATATTTTGAAACATTTTTTTCAAAATCTTCCAGATGGCAACAGTATCACTCACCATCATATGACAGTGTCCCCTTCCATTATATTTTCCCATTGATGACATCTCTGATATTTCTGACTTTTAGAAGAATCACTTCTCCTACATATATTTTGAGTTATCTTCTCTGCACATGATTTGCTTTCTACCTCCCAGAGATTCTTCATAATTTCTGTGCCTTTGATAGAAACATTTATTGCTTTTCTGTACTACTATGAATTATTTCCATCAACTTTTCTTTCCTTGCAAAGGCTTTACAATGGAAATACACATCTATGCTCACTTTGTAATTT